>ML777843.1:711848-729920 GCA_009831015.1 Picea engelmannii
TAATAAAAGCCAATAAAATTCCATATTCTTACATTAAAAACAAATTGATAAACATAATTTCCCATATATATATAATTTTTTTAAATCCCTATCTTTCTTTATAAAAATATAATAACTATTTTATAAATTATTTCAATTTTTTCAAGACTCCTAATATAACATGATATATATATATATATATATATATATATTAAAAAATCAAAATTATCAATTTTAAATATATATAAATAATTAAAATATTATTACTCTCATTTATTTAGGCTCATTTTATACACTATTTTCACATAACAATATTAACTTCTTATTTTAGACAAATTTAAAATATATTATGTATTATGAAATTGTTAAAAAAAAAAAAATCAAACAAAAATATCATATTATAATAATAATTTTAATTTTGACCAAATTTGTAATATATTTTCATATTGGTGAATGAGCAAATACAAAATAATTGTATAATTTATAATTTCAAAATTAAAGGAAATACATTCTATCCCATCTTCTTAAAAACAAGCCTCTCTTCAATTGAGAGTATGATTATGACTAGATACCTAATGTATAAGAACAACTTAAACGACATAGAACACAATAGGCTTCATAAAATTGCTTCAAAATCTAGTAGTAACCACCATAGACTCAAGCGAGGATGGCATAAAGATGTCCAATATTGGCTAAACTATTGGGGAATCATGGAAGACACCATTTTGCATAATAAAGATACTATTAAAAATATCATCAAATCAAAATTTAAGGAGAAAATATGGTGTGATAAAGAGTTAGAGGGAAAAAGAAAGTTAAGGTATTATAAGGATGTAATCAACCATAACCTAGAAGATCAAAATTATTTATCTATTTTGACGAGTGTAAAGAAAAAAATAAGCATTGCTAAGATAAGAACAAATTCTCATGAGCTCCATAGTGAAACTGGGTGCTGGTCAATTCTTAAAACACCATGGGATGAAAGACCGTGTCAACTTTGTGACACTAAGAAGGTTGAAGATGAAAAATACTTTCTCTTAGATTGTCCAACCTATACCCACATTAGATCTCATTTTTAAAATATTTGTCACACTACCAACCTTCCTAACCTCTTAACTCAACAAAACTATGGTGATCTTGTAAAGATTCTGATCCAAGTAGATATCGGTGGCCACCCACCTCTTCCAACTGGCTCAAAATAGTTTTCTGACAATTTTGGCAATTTACTATTTTTAGCAGTTTTAACTTCTGGGACCATTTTGAGGGCCTAAATGAAGTTCTTTCATGCTCAAGCTTATAAATAATAGTCAAAAAAATTATTGATACCCCAGAATTAATATCCTCGATGATACCTTTCCAATGGGCTATCATACGCCTAAAACGGAGATCGTATGCAAAATTTACGACCCCAAGAAGTTGATGTACTAACTTACCCAAACGGGGCCCACATGAATTTTGGCACTTCATCTCCTAGGGTTAGGTTTTTGTATGTCTAGGAGTTTTGGCATTCCTTTTTATTGTAAAAAGGCCTTCACAACCTCATTGTAATGATCTTCTTGTGAATGAGTGCAGTCGTCACATCTCTTCTCAGAGATAAGCCACCACCATTCCAACAAGCTTGTTTTCGCTGCATTTTACAGTTTCAACTTATTTCCTTACTAAATAGAAAACCATTTTTACTATATCTCTATTATTTTTTGTTAATCACTTGTTAATACTCTGTAATTGTTTCATTCTGCTCATAAAATCTGGATCAGTTGTATCAGAGCGGTCTGCTCCTTGTCATCTTAATGCATGTTCCCAACGAGGTTGGAGTACAAAGAGTTGGGTCTCGAGCTTGTTTTTCTTGAGGACAAAATCTCTCGCACACCCAAGTGACCTCTCATGATAGGATAAAATAAGGATGAAAAGACAAGGGATCCTTTCAAACTATTGATTTAGGAATCCCTCACGCAACAAAGGAAGGAGATGATGGATAGTTTCACGCAAATCCTTCGATGACTTCCAACAGGCGACACATCTTCTTTGAGTGGAGGTGCCACCCTGTTCAAGGTAAAAATAAACTTCGATGTTCCTATATTTGAAGGTAAAATAGAAGAAGATGTTGTAGACAAGTGGTTGAATCTACTAGAAGGGTATTTTTCTATCCATAACTTTTTGAATAGAGAAAAAATTACTTTTGTGCTCCTCAAAGTCGTTCCCCATGTCAAAGATTGGTCGGAAAATTTCTGTGAGAAAAAGGAAACAGAGGAACCCTCATTATTTATAGTCACGACCACCTAAGATCTCTTCAGGGATTCTATTAAGGAACAATACTACCCTATCATAAGTTATGATGACTTGTATACCAAATGGACCACTCTACGGCAAGAAAGAGACTAAGAAGTGCTAGATTTCATGAATATCTTTCATACCTTGTGCACTAAGCTGGGTATCAAAGATTTAGAGTGACATTTGGTGCTCAAGTATTGCAATACTCTCCATAGATACATCTATATTGAAATGGAATTTTTGTACATCTCATCCTTGGGCGCGGCCTACCGATATGTCGTTAAAATCGAGCAAAATCTCAAACAGAAGATGCAGAAATTTGGGCCTGGGAACCCCTCACAAAAAATCCAGGAAAGAGTGGCCCTAACCAAAAGAACAAAGGACATAGAAAATATGGACAGTATCAGGACAGCTAGTCCAAGCCACAAGCAAAGGACATGGAAATACAAAGAAAGATATCAGGAAGTGGTGCGACTTCCATAAGAGACCTTGGCATAACACTAGTGAATGTCGCTCAAAGAAGTCACTGGTGGCCGAAGTGAAAGAATATGAATCAGATGAAGGTCCAGACTCTGAGCTAGAAGGATAAAGGGGAAGACAAATCATTGACACAGAACCCAGTGCCACAGTTTCTACCACCAAGCTCCAGCGTAGTGAACTAGATGAGCCAGAAGAAGGAGAACACCTCTTCCATTCATAGATGTGGGTAAAAGGCACCCCACCGCACTTCATCATGGATAGTGGTAGCTAGAATAACCTCATATCAGCAAAGGTTATCAAGAGACTGGCCCTACCGAAAAAACCACACCCACCACCCTACACCATTGGATGGCTCTGCCAAGGAAGCGATCTCTGCATTAGCCAACAGTGTCGACTTTCATACGACATCAAGCCCTTGAAAGACTTGGTATTATGTGATGTTTCTCCTCTCAAAGTTTGTGATGTTATTTTGGGCCAAACTTATTTATGTAAACGTCATGTTGTATATGAGTCTAGGCCTCGTAGTGTTATTATTACTTTGAATAGGAAATTGTACATGATACCTGAGGCAGTCCCACCTAGTGCTATTTCCTTTATCTCTACTAACCAATGTAGGAAGGTCATCTCTCAGAAATGGAAGTTTGTCTTCTTCATGATTCACTCTCAGAATAAGCAAAAGATCAAAACCACATCCAGGGTCTCTGCGGTTGACCTCTCCACATAGAGGAAGCAAGTAGATAAGTTCATGGAAGAATACTCAGATATGTTCTCCTCACCTACCGGGGTACCTCTACACTGCTAGGTCAAGCACCCCATCGATCTGACCCTAGGTGCACTGTTGCCCAATGGGCCAGTCTATCATCACCCTATGTTATAGAATGAGGAGATCAAGTGACAGATCCAAGAAATGATCCATAAGGGAAACATTTGTCCTAGCTCATCACCATGCGGGAGCCCAATCATGTTGGTAGTGAAGAAAGATGGAACCTGGTGACTCTAAATTGACTACCGGGCTCTGAATAAAATCACAGTCAGAAACCAGTACCTGATTCCTTGAATTGACGACCTCCTTAATCAAATCATGAGGGCCAAATAATTTAGTAAGATTGATCTAAAGTTTGGCTACCACCAGGTCCTGATAGAACATATAGATATATGTTCAACTACCTTTAAGTTAAAGGAAGGCATTTTTGAATGGTTAGTCATGGCCTTCAGTTTGAAAAATGGTCCATCCACTTTCATGAGGATGATGGACGATATCCTACAACCATTCATCAATACTTTTGTAGTGGTGTATCTGGATGACATTCTCATTTACATCAAGACTTGGGTTGAACACTTGCATCATATTCAACAGTTTCTGCACACCTTGTGGTAGCACAAGCTATATGCCAGCCTGGAAAAATGATCCTTCGACATGGACAGGGTCCATTACCTAAGATACATAATTGATGAGCATGGCGTGCATGTGGATCCAGCCAAGATCCAAGTCATCTGTGACTGGCTAGACCAAACCACACTCACTGAGCTTTAGATCTTCTTGGGACTTACCAATTTATACCACAGGTTCGTGTTGGGATTCTCCCATATTACATGGGACCTTAGGAGAAATTTGCGTGGGGCAGGTCCCAACAACAAGCATTCGACTATTTGAAGTAGCTCTTATGCTCAGCCTCACTACTTTCACTACCAGGCCTACAATAGACCTTTGAGATCAAGACATATGCTTCAGACTATGCGGTGGGTGTTGTTCTCACTTAGCACGACCACCCCATCGCCTATCATAGTGATACACTATCAGATGTTGTTCGTAAGTACCCTACTTACGACAAAGAAATGTACTCTATTGTGAAATCCTACTGCTAGTGGATACATTTCATTCCTGGGAAGGAGACAATCATCCACACTGATCATAAGCCACTATAGTTCATGCAGAAAGAAGGAAAATTTCATAATGATTGCCATCAAAATTGTTCCACATACTTGCAACATTTCCAGCTCAATATCAAGTATAAAATGGGAAGCACCAATCGTTTCATTGATTGTCTTAGAAGACTGCTAGTTGTGGCACTCACCACGGTGCTAGACTCTTACGGCCATGAGAGCTATGGATGGCCCCAACTCTATGAGATAGACCCAAAATTCACCACCACCTATCAAATGTTGGGTGCAAATTCAGTTGTCAACAATTTCCATCTTCAGGATGGGTTGTTGTATCGTCTGGCCATATCTATGTTCCATCAAGTGATCAAGCGAAGATGATCTAGGAAGCCCACTACATTTGGGTGGCAGGACACTTCAGCATTGAAATGACAGTGGCGATGCTACAGAAACATTTCTACTTGCCAAAACTTCGACAGGAGGTCAACAAGTATATCAGGTCCTGCACTGCCTATGCTATTTCCAAATATACCACTAAGAAACAAGGCTTGTAAACCCCTCTTCCTACTCCTGACAGGCCATGGGAATTCATCTCAATGGACCACATGTCAGGCCTCCCATCCACCAAGCAAGGAAATGACATTGTTTTTGTGGTTGTTGATCACTTTTCTAAGATGGTGATTCTGGTTGCCTGCAAGAAGAACATCACAACAGAGGCCACTACCAAGCTCTTCTTTGAATGATTCTGGGTACATTTTGGAATCCAAAAAACCATTGTCTTAGATTGGCATAGTTAATATCTCGACACATTCTGGTCGAGCCTCTAGTCACTACTAGACACCAAGCTCACCAAATCCATGGCCTTCCACCCCCAGACAGATGGCCAAACTGAGGTCGTCAATTGAATGATTGTGCATATCCTTCACATGTATAATTCAAAGAACCCTCGCACATGGAATGAGAGCCTTCCCTATGTCCAACATAGATACAATCAAGCCTTGCATAGCTCAACCGACCACAACCCCTTTCAGGTGGGGTTGGGATTCCAACCGTTGGGTCCCATAGATGTGTCACTTCACCTTGCGGTCACCTTGATTGACTCATATACTGCTCCAAATTCAGATGAAAAAGACACTCGGTTCACTGAGCAAATCCAACACATCTGTCAACAGGTTCAGGATATCCTACAAAAGTCCAATGACAAGTACAATCAGCGCCAAGATCAACATCGGGTGCCACTTAAGTTTCAGGTGCATGACAAACTTTGGTTCCACTTCTAGAAAGAACGCCTTACAGGACCCCATAAGAAGCTTCTCCCACTCCATCATGGGTTGTACACCATCACCAAGTCCATGGAGGATAATTCTTTTGAGCTCAACATTTCTCCTTTCCTTGGCTTGCACCAAGTGTTCAGCGTGAATCTACTTCGCCCTTATTTCTCACCATTATTGGACACCTCAGATGTAGTAGAGTAGTTGAAACCAACAGATCTCAACCCTGAATGCATACAATAGGCATCTAGCGATCAAATTTTGGACACACATATCAAGGGCACTCGACAACAAAGGATCTAGTTTTATCGAGTCATCAAAGTAGGACAGCTCCCACATCATGGCAAGTGGCTCACCCAGGGCCAAATTCAATAGAAATTTCCTCCTCTGATGGGGGAACTCAATGCAATAGAGAAAATTTATTCCTAAGGAGGGAGGATTGATCTAGGTGGATATCAATGGCTACCCACCTCTTCCAACTGGCTCAAAATAGTTTTCTAACAATTTTGGCAATTTACTATTTTTAGCAATTTTAAATTCTGGGGCCATTTTGAGGGCCTAAATGAAGTTTTTTCTGGATCAAGCTTCTCAATGATAATGAAAGGAATGCTTGAGCCCAAAAAATTAATCTCCTCTAATATACCTTTCCAATGGGCTATCATACACCTAAAACAGAGATCGTATGCAAAAGTTACGACCCCGAGAAGTTGATGTACTAACTTACCCAAACAGGGCCCACATGACTTTTGGCGCTTCATCTCCTAGGGTTAGGTTTTTGGATGTCTAGGGTTTTTGACATTCCTGTTTATTGTAAAAAGGCCTTTAGAGCCTCATTTTAATGATCTTCTTGATAATGAGTGCAACCGTCACATCTCTTCTCAGAGATAAGCCCCCACCATTCCAACAAGCTTCTTTCCATTGCATTTTACAGTTTCAGCTTATATCCTTATTGAATAGAAAACCGGTTTTACTATATCTCTATTAATTTGTGTTAAGAACCTGTTAATAATCTGTATTCATTTTGTTCTGCTCATAAAATCCAGATCATTGGTATCAGAGTTGTCTTCTCCTTGTCGTCTTAATGAATGTCCCTAACAAGGTCAGAGTACATAGAGTTGGGTCTTGAGCTTGTTTTTCTTGAGGACAAAAGCTCTCACACACCCAAGAGACCTATCATGGCAAGAGGAAATAAAGATGATGGAACATGATATCCTTTCAAATTTTTTATTGAGGAATCCCTCATGCAACAAAGGAATGATATGATGGACAGTTTCACGCAAATTGTCCAACGACTCCCAATAGACGACGCATCTTCTTCGAATCGAGGCGCCACCCCCTTCAAGGTACAAATAAACTTCGATATTCCTATATTTGAAGGTCATATAGATGCAGATGCTATAGATAAGTGGTTGAATCTACTAGAAGGGTATTTTTTATCCATAACTTTTCGAATAGAGAAAAGAATACTTTTGGGCTCCTCAAATCCGTTCCCCATGTCAAAGATTGGTGGGAAAATTTATGTGAGAAAAGGAAACAGAGGAACCCTCATTATTTACAATGACGGCCACCTGGGATGCCTTCAAGGATGCTATTAAGGAAAAATACTACCCTATCAAAATTTATGACGACTTGTATACCAAATGGACCACACTTCGACAAGAAAGAGACCAACCAGTGCTAGATTTCACCAATATATTTCATACCTTGCGCACCACGCTGGGTATCAAATATTTGCAGTGAAATCTAGTGCTCAAGTATCGTGATTCTCTACATAGATACATTCATACCAAAATGGAATTTTTGGACATCTCATCCTTGTGTGCGGCCTACCGATATGTCGTCAAAATCAAGCAGAAGCTCAAACAAAAGACGTGGAAATTTGGGCCTGGGAACCCATCACAAAAAAAGATAGGAAAGGGTGGCTCCAACCCATAGAAGAAAGGACAGAGAAAATATGGATAGTATCAAGACAACCAGTCCAAGACCCAAGTAAAGAAGGACACTAGAATGAAAAAGAAAGATACCGAGAAGTGGTGCGACTTCCATAAGAGCCCTTGGCATAACACTGCTGACTACCACTCAAAGCAGTCATTGGTGGCCGAAGTGAAATCCTCTAACTTAGATGCAGGTTCAAACTCTGAGCTAGAACCAGAAAGGGGAAGATGGATCATTGATGTAGAACCCAAGGCCATCTTTTCTACCACCAAGCTCCATCCTGGTGAACCAGATGATCCAGAAGAAGGATAAATCCTCCTCCATTCATAGATGTGGGTAAAAGGCACCCCACTACACTTCATCATGGATATCGGTATCTAGAAGAACCTCATCTTAGTAGAGGTCATCAAGCGGCTTGACCTATTGAAAACACTGCACCAACAACCCTACACCATTGGATGGCTCTGCCAAGGAAGTGATCTTCATGTCAGCCAACAATGTTGACTGTCGTACGACATCAAGCCCTTCAAATATGAGGTATTATGTGATGTTTCTCCTCTCGAAGTTTGTGATGTTCTTTTGGTCCAACCTTATTTATGGAAACATCATGTTGTATATGATTCTATGCCTCGTAGTGTTATTATTACTTTGAACAGGAAATTGTATGGGATACCCAAGGCAATCCCACCTAGTGACATTTCCGTGATCTTTGTTAAGAAATGCAGGAAGGTCATCGCTTAGACGAGGAAGTTTTTCTTCTTCATGATTCACTCTCAGAATAAGAGAAAGATCATAGCCACATCTAGGGTATCTATGTCCAATCTCTCCACATAGTAGAAGTAAGTAGATAAGGTTGTGTAAGAATAATCAAATTTCTTCTCCTCGCCTACCGGGGTACCTCTGCACTGCCAGGTCAAGCACCCCATCAATATGAACCCTGGTGCACCACTACCCAATGGGCCCGTATATCGTCGGTTTGTGTTAGAGAATGATGAGATCAAGTGACAGATACAAGAAATTCTCCACAAGGGGCACATCTGTCCCATCTCATCACCTTGTAGGACCCCAATCATGTTGGTAGAGAAGAAAGATGGAACTTGGCGACTCTGAATTGATTACTGGGCTCTGAATAAAATCACAGTTAGAAATCAATACCCAATTCTCCGAATCGACAAACTCCTTGCTCAACTCATGGGGGCCAAATACTTTGGTAAGATTGATCTGAAGTCTGGCTACAACCAGTTCCTGATAGAACAGATAGATGTATGGAAAACTGCCTTCAAGTCCAAGGAAGGCCTTTTTGAATGGTTGGTCATGCCCTTTACTTTGACAAATTCTCCAGCCACTTTCATGAGGATGATGGACGATATCATGCGACCATTCATCGATACTTTTGTAGTGGTGTATCTAGATGAAATTCTCATTTACAACAAGACTTGGGCCAAACACTTACAACATATTCAGTAGGTTATGCACACCCTACGGCAACACAAGCTATATGCCAACTTGGAAAAATGATCCTTCGACATGGATAGGGTCCATTACCTGGGCTACATAATTGATCATCATGGCGTACATGTGGATCCAGCCAAGATCCAAGTCATCAGTAACTGGCCATCCCCAACCACACTCATTGAGGTTCGAAGTTGCTTGGGCCTTTCCAATTTCTACTGTAGGTTCATGTTGGGATTCTCCCATATTGCATGGGACCTTAGCCAAATAACCAGGGGTGGTGGTAAGGTGAAATTTATGTGGGGTTGGTCCAAAAAAAAGAATTCGACGATTTGAAGCAGTGCTTGTGATCAACACTAGTACTTTCACTACCATACCTACAACAACCCTTTGATATCAAGATAGATGCTTCAAACTATGCAGTGGGCACTATTCTCACTTAGCACAACCACCCCATGGCCTATCATAGTGAGACACTATCAGATGTTGTCAGTAAGTACCCTACTTATGACAAATAAATGTAGTCCATTATGAAATCCTTCCTCCAGTGGACACATTACATTCTTGGGAAGGCGACAATCATCCACACTGATCATAATCCGCTACAGTTCATGCAGACACAAGGAAAATTGCAAAATGATCTCCATAAAAAATGGTCCACATACTTGCAACAATTCCACCTCAACATCAAGTATAAAATAGGAAGTGCCAATCACATCGCTAATTGCCTCAGTAGTCTGCGCATCACGACACTCACCACGGTTCTAGACTCTTATGGCCATGAGCCCTCTGGATGGCCCCAACTCTATGAGACTAACCTGGACTTCGCTACCACCTACCAAATGTTGGGTGCAAACTCAGTTGTCAATAACTTCCATCTTCAGGATGGGTTGTTGTTAAGCCCTAATATTGGCTCATTACCCCTTAATTGGGGAATATTACATTAGTAATTTTATTTTATTTATGTTGTCTTTATTCCATTAGTTGTAATTATGCCTCCTAGTCTCCTATATATACCAAGGAGACATTTTCATTTGGAATCATCTTGTACTTGAACATTTAAGTGGGGTAAAAGGAGGTCTCCCCCTCGAAGAGGTTTAATGTCTGAAATTATCTCTTTTTAAATGTGTCAAGTACTTTTTTTGAGGTTTTTCTATGCTATATTTATATTTGGTTCTTAACATATGGTATTAAAGCTCAAGGTTTTGCGTTTTCGTTGCTACATCTGAGACACCTTGACATTTTCGTTATAACGTTTTTTCTACAATGTTTCAGAAGGAACGACTTGGAGGATATTTATTAGATGGATCAAGGTACGTTGGGTTAACATTTTAGCTCCTGAGGCCTTATCGTTTTAGATATACAACCTATAAAAGATAAGGTTATGGAATCATCCTGAACTGAGCCATTGAAAAATTTTCACTATAATTGTTTTTTTGTAATGTTTCAGACATTGAACTCCAGAGGATATTCATATAAATTATTAAGGTATTTGTGGTAAAAATTTCAGCTTCTGGGTCATCTTAAATTTGTATATACACCCTGAGTAAGATAGGGTATCTGACTAGTCCTATTGACTAGTCTGAAGAAGGTGTTCCAAGTAAAACAATCATAACTTCTTCCTAGAGTATCCCAATTGAGTGGGACTAGTTTCATTGGATCTTGGACAGTCTGTAGTATTTCTGGTATAAGTTTCAAAATTTTATATCAATTATTTTGTGCAGGGCAAGCTATACAAGTGAGATCTCTTGGAAAGGCCTAAAATCAACAAGTTGTGGGGAAGCTACCGTAAATTCCACTTGGCACATCCAATTTTGATCAGACATGTGGCATTTCAAAGAAGAAATATCATAGAACTACATAAAAGAAAGTTTCATACCCAGAAGGGCTGAAACTTGGGAGATACAATAGAAGAAATATTGTCTAGTAGAACCACCTCAAAATCAAGGTTCAAAAGTGATACTTGGCCAACATGCCACCCAAAAAGGGAACTTCTACACCAAATAAGCCTCCAGACAACCCTACTTGGACTCTTGATGAAGGTGAAGAAATGTGTAGGGACATAAATGATTTACAAAAGAAGATAGTAACAAAAGATGAACTACAAGAGATGGAAGCTAAGTTGGAGGAAAAAATGGATGGTTTAAAAGAGGAGATCATGGAAGTATTGAAAAATTTCGTAACAGAGAAGACACCTGAAAGTGAAAATGCATTCCATGAAATTCATGATGAGGACACAAGGAAGGTGAATCAAGAATGGATAAACTCCAACTTTGGGCTGAAGACCAACCACGTTCCTAAGATCGATATGAGGAAGTTTGATGGCAAGGACCCAATCACATGGATACTTCATATGGAGCAATTCTTTGATCTACATAATGTGTCACATACACAAAAGGTACGAATTGCTTCTTTATATTTAGAACCTAATCAATTTGTATGGTATCGATGGATTTGTTCTCGCAATTCACTCATCACTTGGACAATTTTCATGGAAGAAATGATAGCACACTATGAGGATACAAGGAGAAATGCCTTCTTTAGCCAATTGATAATTCTCAAGCAAAAGGGTTCAGTTACCGAGCACATTGAGAACTTCCAAAGATTGAATATAAAGGTAACCGATATTCCAGATGAGCGCTTGATTGATGTATTCATAGGAACTTTAAAGGATAACATTCAACATGAGGTTCTCCTTTGGGAACCCAAATCATTGGAGAATGCATTTAGGTGGCAATAAATGTTGAAAGTAAAAATATGGCTACGGCTACTAGAAGGACCAATCCTAACATATATAGAGATAAGAATGCTCCTTCTTCTAAAACACCTCAACCTACAAGGTTGACACCTTAATAATTGGAGGAAAGAAAATCAAAAGGTTTATGCTTTAATTGTGATAACAAGTACAGTAAAGGACATAAGTGTGGTGAGAATAAATTATTCTACATAGATTGTGAAGAGGAGGAAGAACAAGAACCATCTCAAGATGAAAACGTAGAAGCAATTCTGTCAGAAGAGTTGACTCCCACAATATTGTGTAATGCATTGGCTGGAATTAGCACTCCTCAAACCCTCAAGATTCAAGGATACATCAAAAATAAAAAGGTAATAGTCCTAATTGATTCTAGCAGTACTCATAATTTTATTCACTATAAATTAGCCAAATCTCTGAATTCCTTTGTACATCCAGCGCCAAAGTTTCAAGTAATGATTACAGATGGAGGAACTATCAATTGCTCAGGAAAATGCAATAAGATCAATCTTACTATGTGGGAATATGTAATGACTATTCCAATGATTACTATACCCATGGGTGGTGTAGATGTTGTACTAGGAATCCAATGGTTACAATCATTAGGAACAATGGATTTTAATTTTCAAGAACTTTTCATGAAATTTTCACTGAAAGGAAAAGAAATTGAGTTAAGAGGTATCACATCGAAACCCAGTAAGGTGATAAGCTCTAATGGAAACATCTAAGCCATCTATTCCTCAAGATCTCCAAAGGATCATTGATAACCATTCCAAAGTATTTTAAGATATTCCCAAAGGTCTTCCACCCACTCGAAATCATGATCATGAAATTCACCTAATTCCTGGGAGTGTTCCTCCTAACATCAGGCCATACAGATACCCTTACACCAATAAGAGTGAAATTGAGTGCATCGTTGAATAAATGTTAGAGGTTGGCATTATTATACCTAGCCAAAGTTCTTACTCTGCACTAGTGGTAATGGTATTCAATAAAGATATCTCATGGCGTATGTGTCCAGATTATAGAGAGCTCAACAATATCACTATTCAAGATAAGTTTCACATTCCCGTCATTGATGAATTGTTAGATGAACTACATGGAGCAATCTATTTCACAAAACTAGATCTCCATTCAGGGTATCGTCAGATCAGAATGAAGAAAGAAGATATCCCAAAAACAACATTCCGAACTCATGAAGGCCATTATGAATTTTTGGTCATGCCTTTCAGCCTTACAAATGCACCTTGCACATTCTAATGGTTGATGAATTCCATTTTCAAGCCCTTCCTTCAAAAATTTGTGTTAGTATTTTTTGATGATATACTAATCTATAAAAAGTATTGGGAGGATCATGTGCGACATGTTGACAAGGTGCTACAACTAATAAAGGAGAAACAACTATATGCCAAACCATCCAAATGTTTATTTGGAGTAAAGGAGGTAGAGTATTTGGGTTATATTGTATCTCATGAAGGTGTTAAGGTAGACCCTAACAATATTAAGGCCATGATGGACTGACCAATTCCCAAAACATTGAAGAATCTTAGAGTATTTTTGGGTTTGATAGGTTACTACAAAAAGTTTATTTGGAACTATGGAAGAATAGAAGAACATTTGACGACACTAACTAAGAAGGATGCATTTTCATGGACTCCAGAGGCAACTAAATATTTTGAACAACTTAAAGAGGTGATGCGCAAAGCTCCTGTCTTGATTACTCAAGACTTCACAAAAACATTTATTGTGGAATGTGATGCCTCGGGAAATGGAATTGGTGTTGTCCTAATGCAAGAAGGAAGGCCCTTAGCTTTTGAAAGTCGACCACTCAAGGGAAATGACTTACACAAACCCATTTATGAAAAGGAAATGATGGCAATACTACATGCATTGAAGAAGTGGTGTCCTTACCTAATAGGTAAGAACTTCAAGGTCAAAATAGATCATGATAGTCTTAAATACTTCTCGGAACAAAGACTATCTTCAAAAGAACAACAAAAATGGGTAACCAGGATATTGGGTTATGATTTTGAAATCATCTATAAAAAGGGGAAGCAAAATGTTGTGGAAGATGCACTCTCAAGAAAGGATGAATATGTTGAGGCTTTTCTCTGTGCTATCTTGATCATCCAACCCGATTGGATAATAGAAGCAAGGGATGAATGGAAGAATGACGAAAAAGTGTGGACTCTCATTCAAGGTTGCAACAGGATTCTATTGCATTAGATACATTTACATGGAAAAATGATTCACTATGGTACAAAGATCAGTTATATCTATGTAAGAACTCCCAACTCAAACAAAAGGTACTATTGGAATTGCACACCTCTCCAGTAGGAGGGCACTCAAGATTTTTGAAAACCTACCATAGATTCAAGAAGGATTTTTTTTGGGATGGCCTTAAAACTGATGTTCAAAGGTTTGTGGAAGAATGTTTGGTTTTCCAACAAAACAAGGTGGAAACAATTAAGACCTCAGGTTTTTTACAACCATTATCCATCCCAATTCAGCGTTGGGAGGAGGTTTCCATAGATTTCATCATAGGGTTGCTGAAGTATGAAGGAAAGAGTGTCATCATGGTGATTGTTGATAGACTGACCAAGTACACACACTTTTGTGCACTCTCTCATCCCTTCAAATCTAGTATAGTTGCCACCACATTCATGGAGACAGTTCAAAAGCTACATGGCATCCCAAAGATTATTGTAAGTGATAGAGATCCCATCTTCACTGGACATTTTTGGACATAATTATTTTCTTGTTTGGGTAATCAATTGGCTCATATCTCATCCTATCATCCTCAATATAATGGACAAACCGAGATAGTGAACAATTGTATAGAAGGCTACCTTCATTGCTTTGTCTCTGAAAAACAAACACAATGGTTCAAATGGTTACCCTTGGTAGAATGCTGGTATAACACTTCCTTTCATACTGCAACAAAAATGACACCATTTATGGCACTTTATGGATACCACCCTCCTTCCATAACTTCTTCTCTAAAATAAAAATCCAAGGTTCAAGAAGTGGAAGATCACATCGAGAATCAACAACAAGTTCTCCAAATCTTAAAGGACAACCTGACCATGGCATAGAATCGCATGAAACAACAAGCAGATCAACATTGTAGTGAAATAAGTTTTGAAGTAGGGGATTGGGTGTTTTTAAGACTACAACCATACAAACAAATTTCCCTCAAGCAAGCGAAGAGGGATAACAAATTATCACCAAAGTACTATGGCCCTTATAAGGTGTTGCAAAAGACTAGTACTATGGCATATAAATTGGATTTGTCTGCATCTTCATGAGTACACATAGTTTTCCATGTTTTATTCTTAAAGAAGGTTATAGGGGACAAGATCCCGGTTCAAACTATATTTCCAGAACTTGACGAGGAAGGAAAAATCATATTGGATCCTGAAGCCATCACTGACACAATAATTCGCCAGCTGAGGAATAGATCCATTTCAGAGTATCTCATTAAATGGAGGAAACTATCGGCTGAAGATTCCACTTGAGAAGATGAGTCTTTTATATAGAAGCATCCAGAGTTACTCAAGCATTGTGCAACACTTGTCTCAAGGGGAGGGGAATGTTAAGCCCTAATATTGGCTCATTACCCCTTAATTGGGGCATATTACATTAATAATGTTATTTTATTTATGTCGACTTTATTCCATTAGCTGTAATTATACCTCCTAGTCTCCTATATATACCAAGGAGACATTTTCATTTGGAATCATTTTGTACTTGAACATTTAAGTGGGATAAAAGGAGGTTTCCCCCTCGAAGAGGCTTATTATCTTATATTATCTCTTTTTCAAGGCGTTGAGTACTTTTTCTGAGGTTTTTCTATGCTATATTGATATTTGGTTCTTAACAATTGTTGTGTCATTTGGGCCATAACTGTGTTCCATCAAGTGAGTGAGCGAAGATGATTTGGGAATCCCACTACATTCGGGTGGAAGGACACTTTGGCGTCAAAAATATAGTGGCGATGTGTAACACACCCACTATGGGAACTAAAATTTTTCATCTTTTTCTTCTTCTCTCCGAGGAACAGAGTCCCCAAATTTATATGGGGCCTGGTACAAACCCTACCTTTCCTTGTCCTTAACCATGTCATCGTTAGCTATGACCATAGGCTTTACCGGAGAGGTGCTCCCGGCTTTCTTGATTCGGGGAATCGCGATGCAAGCGTTCACCTACTCTCTATCTTTCGAGGGGATGAAATCTAAAAGAAACCAACATATAGTCACATTTAATAATACCTCGGATTAGAACCTAGCACTCAACCTTTCGAGGTTTTGCGTACCAGGTTTTCATGGTATAAGAGGATGAGGGGTTCCTACCCTTCAGTTTCACGGGTACCAAAACACTGAAACACCATATCTCATCCACGCTATTATTATTATGGGGTTTCAAAAATCAGGGTTTCAGGACTGGTGATTACAAGGGATTTTCCCTTGGGCATCCCGGGTGCCGAAACACCAAAAAACTTATATCCAACATGCTCATTTTGGGGTTTCACATGTCGGGATTTCAGGCTATGCGAAGACAGGATGTGTCACACTTAGGTTTCCTGGAAGCCGGAACTCCTAAGCCTGTATTCATCGCTAAGTTCATTTCATAATTTCACTAATTGGGATTTCGTGACATGTGAGGACAAGGACACTTGTCCTTGGGTATCCTGGGTGCCGAAACGCCGAAATACCAAACTCAAACCACACTATATCATTTCGGGGTTTCGCAAATTGGGATTTCAGGAATGACGAGAAAAACAAAACTTACCCTTAGGTTTCCTGGGTACCGAAACACCGAAACATCAAAACTCATCCATGGTAGTCCATTTCGGGGTTTCACTAATCGGGATTTCAAGACTGGTGAGAACAAGGGAACTTACCCTTGGGTTTCCTGGGTATCGAAACGCCGAAACATCACAACTCATCCATGCTTGTCCATTTCGGGGTTTCGCTAATCGGGATTTTGGGACTGCTGAGAACAAGGGAACTTACCCTTAGGTTTCCCAGGTATCGAAATGCTGAAACATCACAACTCATCCATGCTAGTCCATTTCAAGGTTTCGCTAATCGGGATTTTAGAACTAGCGAGAACAAGGGAACTTACCCTTGGGTTTCCCGGGTACCGAAATGCCGAAACATCACAACTCATCCATGCTAGTCCATTTCGAGGTTTAGCTAATCGGGATTTCAGGACTAGCGAGAACAAGGGAGCTTACCTTTGGGTTTCTCGGGTACCAAAATGTTGAAACATCACAACTCATCCTTTCTAGTCCATTTCGGGGTCTCGCTAATCGAGATTTCAGGACTGGCGAGAACAAGGGAACTAGCCCTTGTGTATTCCGGGTACCGAACCACCGAAATGTCGAATCTACATGCGCTAATCCATTTTGGGATTTAGTAAGTCAGGATTTAGAAACTTGCGAGTGTAAGGGAATTCGGCCTTGGGTATTCCGAGTACCGAAACGTCGAATCTATAAGCGCTAAGCAATTTTGGGAATTCATAAACTAGGTTTTTTGGATATGTGATGATAGGAGGTCTCGCACCTGGGTTTCCCGGGAGCCGAAACTATGAAATACCAAACTCCAAACATGCTCCACTATTTTGGGGTTTCCTCCATCAGGATTTCATGGGTCGGGTTTTCGAGACTGGTGAATACCTAGGGCTTGCACTTAGGTACCCTGGGTGCCGAAATACCAAAGTATATGAACTTCTCCACACTCTATTTTTTTGGGATTTAGCTACATGCTATCATTTCCGGATTTCGCAAGTCAGGGTTTTGGGACTTGCGAGTACAATGAAAGTCACACTTAGGTACCCCGGGTACCGAAACACCAAAATGTTCCAAGTCTAAGAGGAGCATTCTCTCTTATGCAGGGTTTTAAGACTTGCTCCATAAAATCCTCCAGCAGATCCTTGGATAACTTTTGAAAAGGGTGTCCCTGTGGGGAGATCTATCTAGGGCATTACTTGGGACAATTAAGGGAATAAATTTCTCGAGAACAGACTTGAAAACTGAATTCGTTCAAA
>ML777843.1:737627-813221 GCA_009831015.1 Picea engelmannii
AAGCCACTCCAACCAAGCTAATAATTCCAAGCCAACCAAAGCTAACAAGCTCAAGAACCCCTTCTCCATGAGAGCTCCTCTCCTTTTATAAGTTGAAGAGGATAAGGTGAGGAGGTTAGGATGATCCCACTAAATCATAAAAGAGAGTAAGATCCAAACCATTCGAATGCCACCTCACCATGGAAGTTTCTCCTTCTAGAAGATTCGATAAAATGCTCGTTTTTCCCATGTATAAGCATTCCTGCACCCTTCTTATAGTGAAACTTGTGAATTGTTCACACCCTAGCTATGATGGAGCTTGTGAGAATCAGGCAGTTTCACACCCTAATACATAGGCATCCTATGAACTTCCTTTTTTATAAGGTTTTTACATAGGAAAATGCAGCTTCTTTTCTCAGGAAAAGTTCCTCTCCCTTCTCTCTTCAGGAACTTAGGCCACTGACCCCTCTGAAGGAAATAGATAGGTTTACATCATTAACAGTCATAGGGATGATGAAAATAATGTGTAACAGAGAGCCCCCCAAAGTATGAAGTTAGAACAGAGTGATAGTTGAAATACTTTGTCGAGTGTGTGTAGGGAACAAGGAACAGTCGGTCGAAAACCTACCAACAAACAAGGAAATACAATACAATAATATATCATCACTGAGTTAGGAATTCCCATACTCATAATACAAATGACTCAAAGCATAAATTCCAACATGTGAATATCCATGTCAATTAAGATAGGTCATGACCACGAAACATACATTGTGGATCCATGCCAATATGACTCAAATCTGAACATAGCCACCAAAAATACATTGTGGATCTATGTGTTAAAGACTCAACTTTAAACATAGCCACCAAAAATACAATGTGGATCTATGCAATAGTACACTGAATATACTCCAACGCAACCTGAATCTATCAAAAGAGATCCAGGGTCTTCATCTCCACCACTCTATAGTATGAATCTAACCATGTGAGTACATGTGTCGAAGTTGAACATGGTAGAAACCACTTGATTACCGGTCATTAGTGTATACCATTAACAAGTGTGAGGGAAATCACCATTAATTTCAATGACTCCCAAGGTACACTAGTACAATCCGACGAATGTGAATAAATGAGCTGAAGTCGAACATTCGGTGAAATCTCTCGATCAGGGGTCAATAATGAAAACCCATTGCCGAAAGCGAGGAAACCTGCCATTGAGGCATCCAAGTTCCAAGATACCAATTAGTTTCTAAGTCTAATTCCTGGATAATGAGTTGAAGTCGTGTTGGCAGCCAATTCAATTTTTTTTAAATTTCCCTAAAAAGATGCCTACACCTACTTGTCCCTAAATGACAAGTCATCGTCGCATTTTGCAACTAGACATTTGTTTCATTTCTTGCGTTAATTGCAATTTGATTTCGATTCACTTTTCACAACTGAAAGTATGAAAACCTCTTTGTCCTTATTTGGACTGTTATCATATGTTGAAAAGCACTTACCTTTGGTTTGCTATTAAGTGGCTAGAGTATTATTTCAAACCATATCCATTTATGTACTCTTACTTTGATCGCGCATTTTGATTAATGAGATTTTGAGATGTTGAGTTATGGGTTATATTTGATTTCATAAGGGTCATGATTGATGTTGGTTTTATATTATATGATCCTTATTGTTTTTAAACCTTTGACTTGTCGATTTTATAAAATCTTTGGTCATAATGTTTTATAAGACTTTGATTATTTATTATGCTATGAGTGCATGATCAATATATGAGTTTTGATTTGTATGGCAAAGGTTTTAATTATAAACCCCGACCGGGTAAACTTTTGGTTTGATAGTCTGAATCTATGCAATAGCACGATTGGATTAACATTGGCTTAAACGCTTGTTTTGATTTAATGACTAATACGATGGTGCGTTGGTAAAACTTTGGATTTCATGTCGGATTGAACTATACACTTGGCGCATGAATATAGCATATGGTTTTGGTTCTACATTTGATCGATGGCATGTTGATATGGTTATACACCGACTTGGGTTGGTCGGTTAATATGTTTAAACGCTATGATGACTGACGGAACAGTGTTGTACTCAGCCATTAATGCACTGCATGGCGGTGATAATCCCACCACCTTCGCACGCATTACATTGATTCAACCCTTTGAGTGCCTGCAACTATTAAGCTCCATCGTTTTACTCCTGCGTTTTGCATTGTTTAAACCAAACCCTACCATGTACAGAAGCCATGGCTCCTGTCGTAAGAGCTGAGCCCAACGGGTGCCAAGCACTGCTAATGTTTGATGGCGCGTATAGTGACCTTGAAAATCTCTGGTGTCTCCCATTCATAAGGAAATTCGATGGTTATAACCACACTGTGGCTCGGCAATTTGCGTTATCATTCGATGGCTGCCGATCCAAAGTTGGAGATGTCCAACTTGAAATCACTGAACAGTTTCTCAGCTTCGCAACCAGCCTGCCTGTTATGGGACAGAAGTGGTCGAAGAGCTACAAGGTAGATGATGTCCCATGGACATTGTTGTTCCAATCTCGAACAGTGAAATCATGCGACAGAGGTTGGCCTGCAAAAATGCTAAAACCGCGCTGGCATGACCTCCTAATGATAATCAAGTAATTCATTACTTGCGAGGTTAGGTACGGGTTCGTTTTCCTATTTCATCTTCGTCTATTGATGGTTTTTATGGGTTTCGAACTTAGTATGCCCCACTACCTGCATAGAAGTTTGTTCAAGATGGCTAAGAGGTACAAGCGTAACCTGGCTGATACCAACCTCTTCCATTTGGGGTTGATTAAAATGATTTTGGTTTATGAGTTGGGGTTACGTTGTGATTGTTGGGATGATTTTCTTAGTTGTAATGGCTTTGAAGAATCAAACCCTACATAGGTTGATAAGCCTATGGTGACCGAAACCCAACCTGTCCCCCCTGTGCCTTACAACATTTTGTTACCCAAACCTCTACCCAACCCACCTTCGAAGTTGCCTATGGTTGTGACTAAACAGGTTGAAATTGATAAACCAGCGACCCAAAAGCCTAAAGATAAAACTGGTGCGAATTCTAAAGGCAAGAAAAATGCTAGGTTAATATCTCGCATGGCGAGAAATAAGCCTAAACCCCCTGCCAAATCAGAGCTTATCGTGGTCAGCGAAGACTCTGATTCAGAGATTGAGCGTTTTCTCGCTGATGAGTATCCTTACTCGAAAGGCTTGTGTGACAAACCTCCTCATGAATTTGTCAAGAATTTACCTCCTTGTCTGCGGGATAATCCTGACTTTCCTAGCATTGAACCACCCCATGGAACCCTCGGTGAATCATCGAAACCCTCGGCTGCTCAACCTACTGCTCCACCTTGCGATCAGTGTGGATTGTGGTTGGAGAGATACTACTTGCATGTACCAATGTTACAATCCAGAATCCATGATTTGGAAAACCAAGTGGCAAATCTCACTGGTCATAACGCGAAGGTGCAACCCAATGACAAGAAGAAACGAACAACGGGTTCAATTCTGTTCAAGAATGTCGAGTCAGCCACGACATTTGTCAATTCGAAATTGGCATAGACTCAGCAATCTTGCTGGTATAACTTTCATCCATTTATATGGCACATTCATAAACTCTGTGTACATTGTTGACCTGCTCTGTCATGCATTTGTTGTATATAAGTTTTAATTAATTTTTGGATTGGTTTTTGATTAGATTTAATTCGATTGATCATGATTGGATTTGATTTGAATACTCTGTTATTAAAGATTGTCGATATATTTTCTAAACACAGGTTATTTTGGTATCCCAATATTGGAACATAGTCAATATCTCTTTCGATTTGGTTATACCCCGTGCGATATGATGGGAAAATTGGTTAGCTATTCCGATTGTATATTCTATGTTAGGACCAATTCGTATATCATTTTTTTACATAATCAAATTACGAATAGATATGAATAGTGGCTGTTACGATTTGTATTGTATTCGATGGTAACAAATATATCGTTTGAATGTGATTTGAGGAATGAAATTGATCGTATCCAGTCTTACGATTTGTGTCTATAATTAAATTCAGTCATATCCATTTCAGTTATATGCCTGGTTTGTATTATGGATTCTGTTGACTCTGTCAAGACCCTGTCTGTTGACTGTGTGGTGATCAAACATGAAAATCGTTGAGTCGATATTTATGGAGTATGATTTCATCCAATTACAATTGAAGCAATTTACATATCGTGCTTTTAAATGAATGATATCAATCTGTTGTTATGGCTATAACTAGTCAATGACATTTACGACCATTATTTTGGTCATACCTATGAACTGTTTGAGATTCAGCGAACGAAGTCTATGGCTAGATTTTATGGATATAGTTATGCATGTTTCATCTTGATAATAATCTTAACGGCTTTTCTATATTGGCAATTGATTAAATGATATGAATCCTATACAAATCAATTATGATTGTCTCGTATCTTATACAATTTGGTTCACCATTGATTGCATTTATGAAACAGTCATGTTAAGATTTTATCCGATTTTATGGCAATTGGAAAAACAGAGCATTCTTACCCTGTCCCGATTTCATTCTTTTCAATTTGGTTTAATTTAAAGGATAATTTTAATTGAATCATTAGTAATTCGTTTTGGATTTGATTTTATTTTATTATACCTGGTCCTGTTTGCTATTTTTGACTAGCTACAGAATCAGGTGATTCTGTAGCTAAGTCTGTAGAGTCATTTTTTTATTATTTTTTCAATGAAATATCCTTCTAATTTGATCTTTGTGTTCTATTGCAGGCAAATTCGAATTGGCAATAGATATCATGAGCAGTTAGGGGATGATCTATAGATTTTACTTGCATTTTATTTCCTTAGTTTAGGTGATTTTGGGATATCTCGCAAGATATGCAAACTTATTTGATATTATCCACAAGGAAGTTTTACCTTGTGAGGAAACCTATATATACTTATGATTTTTGTAATAAGAAACATCCTCAGTTGTGGAGAACAAGGATATGGAATTCTATCACGAACTGGAGCAGAATTGATGTTTTGTCATAGCTTTTGCTTTTCAATATATCGACACTTTGTTCCATGTTTTGTATATCACTTTGTTTATGGTTTAGTATTAATTTTGCTATCTAAATCAAATGCAAATGATATAATCTTATTATTGTTATCTATATCTTGTTTCTTCCAAATAGATAAAAGACATAACAATTGTTGATTCAGTTTGTGAATGATAGCTTTGTCTTCTTCGTAAATTGAATTGTAATATATAATTTTTCTACATAATAGGTTTCCCTTATTGTAGGAATTTATAATCAGAAGATTGTTATGATTTTATTTTATGTCTTGTTTGTCATGTAACATACTTCAAGAAGTAGCATAGCTGATCATTTCTGAAAATCTTAAGGACTAAACGGTGTGAATTTCTTCCTCCAACCATCTTAAGAAGTCATCATACACAAGGCAGATTTGGAGTGTTTCCAGGTCAATTAGAATGTTGTTTACTGTTTTCATTAAGTAATTTAATATAGATGTAAGTTTATTAGATTTATATTAGATTGTTTAATTTCAGTAAATATATTAGATTGTTTAATTTCAGTAGTTTTTATTTTTTTTTCATAAAATATAAAAGTCAAAAAAGAGATTCTTGGCTGTCCTAGGGCAGCAAACACGTGAGTTTTACAGGTTTTAATCAAATCTGTAGGGTGTTCATAGTGTATATTTGTGAATAAGAAACATTATAACTAACAATTAGGTAGTTGATTTGAGTTATTATTAGTATTTTGTAGATAAAATAGTTAGAATAGTTTATATTTAATATATTAGTTCCTTTCTTTGTTTTATTAGTTTCTAGTTTCCTTTATTTTAGTTAGTTTCTTGTATTTAGTTATAGTTTAGTTTGTTTGAGTTACTTTAGTTAGATTACTTAATTTAGATCAGATTTTCTCTTTGGTTCCCTTAGGAGACCTTAGAGTGGCCAAAGGAGTCGTTAAACTCATCAGGGTGGTCCATTCCAAACGGCTTGGGTTATTTAGACAACCCCAGACCGTTTCCACTCTCCCAGTTGACAGACGGTCAATTTCACCCGTCAACAAATGGCGCTAGAAGGAGGGCTTGAACTAAATTGATAGCACGGGGTGGTTGCAAGACTCCTCCACCCCCTAATCGCTCCCCTATAGTGACTGGAAGTCGTTCATTCGATAGTATCCCCCCCCAAAAAGCAACTACTTCAATCGAAGATCCTCAGATCACAGTTGAGCCAGCAACCCCTAATCCTACAGGTGGCGATATACAAGAAATTTTTAGACAATCTCTTATTAAATCACATAAAGCCTTTGTTATTCTTAGGCAACCAAATCACCCGTGGGGTCAACCTTTACACTTCTCAGAAGCTAGAGAACAACTAGGTGATATAGAACTTACTGTGAATCCTACAGATCCAAACACAAATCCTGATGCAGGAGGATCTGGGATACCTCCTTCACCACCTCCCTCATCTCCTTCTTCTTCTGGAGGAGATTCCTCTTCTGACGAAGGCAAATCACCTTCTCAGCCTTCTACACCCACTACCCCAATGGAAAACCAGAACAACCCTACTAGACCTTGGTTGGACCAGGACGTCGTAGCCATACCTGGAGACCAGCACCCTTTACCTAAGCACCTGGAGAAATGGCTTCCTAAGTTTGATCTCGATTCAAAACAGATAGCTGAAGATCATATCAAAAAATTTATGTTAGCCATCAGACTCTGTAACATTGAACATGAAGATGTTGTCTGTAGGTTGTTTCCTTACACCTTTGAGGGTAATGCATCCACTTGGTACTTTGCCCAGCAACCTCACACTATAGTGTCTTGGAAAAAATTTGAGTCATGATTTTTGGAAAAATTCAGAGATGGAAAACCTCCTGAAGTCTTAGTCGTGAATCTTTCAAACTTAAAAATGAATGCAAAAGAAAAAGTTAAAGATTTTAATAAAAGATTTTTAACACTTAAGAATAGAATCCAAGCAGACTCTATGTCGGCTAAGAGTCTTGTAATAGCTTATTACACCAAATCTTTACATCAAAGTATATCTATTTGGGTGAAAAGAGCCAAAAAGGCCAAGTTATTAGAAGCCTTTGAAGAGGCTACGCAAATTGAAAAAGATATTCTTAGTCTTAAGGATTCTTCTAGCAACGAAACTGAGGCTTCTTCATCTTCCAAGAAAAAGATTGAAATTCTCCCCAGACCTACGCAAAACAAAACTCAATCCGAAAATTCTGATTTGGAAAGTTTAACCAAAGTTGTACAAAAGTTATCCAATCAGGTTATAGACTTAAAAAGGTCGACCTAGGAAGCCTCTTCTAGTAAAGGACCCTACAAACCTCCTTTCCGAAAGCCTTTCCCAACCAACCGGGCTAATCCAAACCCTGAAGGCCTGAACCTAGAAATTTTGCAATGTTCTCTACAGACAATTTTAGGAACCCAAGATGACTTGATCCCTCCTGACATTCCTCAAGAGGAAGTCGAGCAGGAAACAACCCAAGAAGAAGAGTCTTCTCCAAATATCTTTAGTCACCTCTCTGATAGTATCTTTCAAGCTAACTTTGAGACTGTGCACCCTTACAATACTAGGAGCAAGACCGCGAACAAACCTTCTGCCGAGAACACTACAACTTTGCCTCCAAAGCCATCTAAATCAACAGAGATTAAACAGAGTAATGTCAGTCCTAAATTAAATTATTATGTTGTTGAAGATCTTAAGAAATTATGGGCTAACATTTCTATTTATGAGTTGTTGAAATTTCCATTTTTGTTACAGAAGATGTTGCAGAATATTTTAGACAATGGCAAGAATGGTAATTCAAACGGTAATAAGGTTATGCAAAGAAAAGTTCCGCAGAAGACTTCCACAAAAAACCATCCTGATACTCAAGATAAAGGAATCCTTCATGTAACTCCTGTAAATAGTGTAAATAATTCAGATAAAGTAGTCTTAGAGAATGTGAGTAAGAAACCACAAGCTACAACTCTAAGTACTCGTAAGAATGTACCTCATTTTCTTTTAACTTTCGAAATCTTCAATAGAAATGTGCACAACTGTATGGTTGACTCAGGAGCCTCGTCGAATGTGATGCCCTGGTCAGTCTGCCAAAAGATTAATGCTGAAGTTGAACCATCTTCTTTGAAAATCATACAACTTGATCGAACAGATGTTAAAGTTATGGGTGAGCTAAAAAATTTATTGATTATATTATCATCTAACCCTAAGGTTCATCAAGTTATTGATATAATTGTGGTGGATATCCCAGAAGTATATGGTATTTTTTTGAGTAGGGACTGGTCGGAGCAGCTACATGGTTACTTTGCAACGGACTGGTCTCATTTATGGCTTCCAGAAAATGGCAAGCCCAACAAAATCAGGGTGAATCGTGAGCGTTACCTCAAGTTCACGGTAATAGACTTGAATGATCCCAATGAACCATATACATCTCTGGCTGATTCACCTGAAGTCCAAGGGATGGACACCTTTTTCAGAAATTTCATGGCTGAAGTTTCACCTATCAACAATTTGCAACAGCAATCCGAGATCTTAGCATGTACGCAACCAACAGCTGCTATCCAACAGTCCTATGAGCCCGATAAAAATCAAATTTTGTCTTTATATTTCGATGGTTCCAAGTCTAAGGAAGGAGCTGGTGTAGGTTGCATCATTATTGATCTGGAAGGTAATAAAACATTATTAGCTTGTAGGCTGGAATTTGAATGTACTAACAACATTGCAGAATATGAGGCTTTATTACAAGGTCTCATAAAATCCTTAGACATGCACATTAAAAATCTAGTTGTATTCGACGACTCTGAGATAGTGGTTAGACAGGTGAGAAATTCTATACATTGTCTTACCCCGCATATCAAATGTTATCAGTATGAGGTATGGAGTTTAATGAACAAATTTTCTTCTTTTAATATAAATTCCATTCCTAGATCAAATAATACCGAAGCATATCTACTGGCTAATGTTGCCCCTAAACTTCTCCCTGCAGAAGGCTTATCCCCAAACTCATTCTCCGTGGAGATATTGTTTCGACCATTTGTTCCTAACAATATCACGAACTGGAGAATATTTGAAGATGATCAGCAGATCATTAGATTTTTGCATATGGAGGAAACCTTTCAAGGAGCTGTGATAGATGAACAAACACACGACGACAATTTGCACGACTTTACGGTAATACCTAATCCGAAAACTCCTGAAGCTCTATTGGACATGGTAAATTCCATACCCAAATCTGTTGCTAGATTAGAAAAGTTTTATTATTTTGAAGATAAATTTAAAAAGATGGTCAATTGTAAAACCAATAGTTTCTTATTATCTTATGAAAAAGTCAATTTAGGAACTAGTGAAAACCCTTAGTGTATCAACTTAGGCTTGGGATATTCTAAGCAAGAAAAAGCTGCTTTTGTTAAATTGTTTAAAGAATTCAAGGACGTCTTTTCTTGGACTTACGAAGATCTTAAAATGTTTGATCCTAATATTATACAGCATGTCATCTCGATGAAGCCCCAAACCTTGCCTTTCCAACAGAAACTGAGAAAAATGCATCATAAACTAGAACCGACCGTACAAAAAGAATTGAATAAACTCCTAGGTGCTAAAATAATTTTTCCTGTTAGACACACTCAGTGGGTATCCAACCTCGTCCCAGTGCGGAAGAAAAATGGGGAAATTCAGCTTTGTGTCGATTTCCGGAACCTCAACAAAGCGTCTGATAAAGATAATTATCCTATCCCTCCTATGGAACAGATACTTCAACAAGTATCTAGTTCCGAGAGGCTATCCTTATTGGATGGTTTCTCTGGATACAACCAAGTTTTAATGTCTCCGTCAGACCTGTTAAAAACTACCTTCCGTACTCCGTGGGGCACTTATACTTATCACAAAATGCCCTTTGGATTGATTAATGCTGGTGCTACCTTTCAGAGAGCAATGGATATTGCTTTCCGAGGCTTGATCAATCACTCTGTAGTAGTCTACTTAGATGATGTGACCGTTTATTCCAAAAACAAAGATGATCATCTGGATCACTTACGAGCCATTTTGCTATGATGTCGTAAATACGACATCTCTTTGAACCCCAAGAAATCCATTTTTGCAGTAGAATATGGTAAACTACTAGGATTCATTGTGTCTAGTGATGAAATGATTATTGACCCCGAGAGGACCCAAGTCATCGCTAAACTTCCCCCACCTACCTCCAAGAAATCCATGCAGTCTTTCCTAGGCCAGATTAATTTCGTGAGAAGATTTGTCCCCAGTTTCTCCGAAATGGTTAGACATCTCCAGAATTTGATTAAGAAAGACACCCAATATCACTGGGGACCCACAGAAAACCAAGCTTTCAATGCTATTAAGAAGGCTATAATTGATGCTCCGTATCTCATGAGCCCTGATTTCTCTCAATATTTTACACTCTATACTTTTTCCTCTAGTCGTTCCTATGCCGTAGTCTTAACTCAGAAGAATGCCGAAAACAACGAAGTCCCCATTGCCTTTATGAGCTCTGCTTTCAAAGGCACTGAACTTAACTACCCAGCAGTCGATCGACAATCCTACACTATCTTCAAGGAAGTTAAGCATTTCCGGTCTTATCTTTTGAAGTCAAGGACAAAGGTCATTGTCCCTTACCCTGCCATTAGGAACTTGTAGTGCAAAAAGAGTTAGGAGAGAAAAGAGCCAACTGGGTCACTTCCTTGCAGGAATATGACTTAGAAATCACCCCAGCTTAGATCGTGAGAGGCCAAGGGTTGTGTAAGTTGGTAGTTGATTCAGAAACTGAACAACAAGAAGATAGTGACACGTCACACCTAGAACACCACGATCATAGTTTGATTTTCTGCACACAAAACCTCGTAAGTCCTTGGTACAATGATATTAGACACTGTCTTCAACATGGATCAGCACCCCGTCACCTTGACCCTGCCAAGAGAAGAGCTTTGAGACTAAAGTCTTCCTCCTTTCATCTAGTTAACGGTATACTGTTTCGTCAGAATTTTGATGGCATACTGATGCGTTGTCTTGAAAAAGATGAAGCAGAGAAAGTTTTACTTGAGTTGCATGCAGGAGAAGCTTGTGGTCAGTTCAGTGGTGATACCACTGCTCATAAATTCTTAAGAGCTGGTTATTACTGGCCAACGCTTTTTAGAGACTCCCATGCCTTATGTTGTAAATGTATCATTTGTCAGAAAGCGTCAGGGCGATTGCAAAAAACCAGCCTTCCCCTTGCAACCCGTTACAGTTGATTCTCCTTTCTAGCAATGGGGCCTTGATATCATTGGTCCTATTAACCCTCCATCCTCACAACAACACAAATACATTGTGACAACCACTGATTACTTTACTCGATGGTCTGAAGCTGTCGCGCTAAGAACTGTTAACACAAGTCAGGTGATCGCCTTTCTGAATTCGAATATCATCACTCATTTTGGTATCCCTGATTGTCTAGTCTTTGATAATGCTTCATACTTTTCCTCTCTTGAGATGAGTTAGTTCGCCTTAGAAAAAGGAACAAAGCTTAAGTATTCCGCAAGTTACTACCCACAGGGTAACGGCTTAGCAGAGTCAATAAACAAGAACTTGATCAAGATTATCAAGAGGACCGTGGCTGAAAATCACAAGAACTGGCACAACGCACTGCTGAATGCATTGTGGGATGATAGAGTAACACCCAAAGCTGCTATAGGTAATTCCCCCTTTTTCCTCGTTTATGGCAGAGAAGCCATTTTGCCACCTCATATTCTTCTTCCGTCGCTTCAATTGTCGCAAAAAGTTCAAGAAGAAGAATGTCCCCCTTTAGAAATTCGTATTAACGCTCTGATGAAGTTAGAAGAAGTAAGAACCCAAGCCAAGCGTAAATTAGATCAACATCAACAACTGATTAAAAGCTGGTTTGATTCTAATTCTGCTTCAGATAGAAATTTTGAAGTAGGCGATCTCGTCTTAAAGTGGGACAAACCACACGAAGGGAAGGGTGAACACACCAAGTTTCAAAATTTGTGGCTTGGGCCATTTTTGATTGTTGAGAAGTTGGGTCCTAGTTCCTTTTGTTTGCAGAATCTTGAAGGACATCTTGACACCTATCCAGTGAATGGCCAAGTCCTGAAAAGATACTTTGCTTGATTTCTATCCTTGTATATTATGTAAATATTTCTTTTGTTTTTATTTTTTGCCTTTGTTTTCATTTCGATTTCGATTTGATTGATCAGTTTGGTGTGTTTTTGAAACATATGTATGCCTGTGTACTGATCCATTCAGAAATAGACCAGGGGAAAATCTCTTCGCTGAAATAACTACTGAAAAGGTTGTACAAACATCAGTGAAATATTTCTAAAAAATGAAAATTATGTTGGAAAATTTTTTGTTTGAAAGAAGTTCACTAATTTCAATTTCTGAGTGAAGTTTGTCATGATCATATTTATCTTTTTACGCTGTCCCTTTTCTGTAAAGGAATGACTCAAAAGGATGTCTCCCTGTCAAAGTAAGTTTTTTTAGAAATAAAACATTTCTGGAGATGAATCAAGGATAGTATTGAAAAATTCTGATGAGGTCGAAAAAATATGACAAAATATGAAAGACTTTTCAGCGTCACCCCACTCAGCTATTTATAAAAGAAAACAAAATAAAAATATTAATATGAGCTGTGGGAAGTGTTTGTAAACCCGCCGGGATACTGAACAGGTCCGCTGGCAGCAGGGCAATGCAAGCATGGCACCAAGACAACTTTGCCGAGGTACTGAACAGGCCTGCTGGCAGCGAAGCAATGTCGGGTAAATGAAAATCTGTAAAATTATAAGAAACCTCTTTGAAAAGTCCTTTATGTTGATCTAGAACTTCTTGACAGGATACAGATGTTCAACTGGGTTAAATGGAAACCCTGTCGAGGCTATGGACGCCTACTGGAAGCAGTGGCCATGCCAATAGTATTGAAGATTTTATCATAAAAATCATGACTTGCTGATCTTGAGACTGTTATTGGTTTGCATCTTTTAAAACATCACTGGAAAAGATGGTAGATGATGATATTGGTACAATCTTATAGTGGTTGTTTTTGTGTTGAAATTTTCTTTGTTGTCCTAATCTGAATTTATCACTTTTTAATAGAGATAACTGCTTCTCCCAGTGTGTCGCCATTGTTGGCAGCCAATTCAATTTTTTTTTAAATTTCCCTAAAAAGATGCCTACACCTACTTGTCCCTAAACGACAAGTCATCGTCGCATTTTGCAACTAGAAATTTGTTTCATTTCTTGCGTTAATTGCAATTTGATTTCGATTCACTTTTCACAACTGAAAGTATGAAAACCTCTTCGTCGTTATTTTGACTGTTATCATATGCTGAAAAGCACTTACCTTTGGTTTGCTATTAAGTGGCTGGAGTATTCTTTCAAACCATATCCATTTATGTACTCTTACTTTGATCGCACATTTTGATTAATGAGATTTTGAGATGTTGAGTTATGGGTTATATTTGATTTCATAAGGGTCATGATTGATGTTGGTTTTATATTATATGATCCTTATTGTTTTTAAACCTTTGACTTGTCGATTTTACAAAATCTTTGGTCATAATGTTTTATAAGACTTTGATTATTTATTATGCTATGAGTGCATGATCAATATATGAGTTTTGATTTGTATGGAAAAGGTTTGAATTATAAACACTGACCGGGTAGACTTTTGGTTTGATAGTCTGAATTTATGCAATAGCATGATTGGATTAACATTGGCTTAAACGCGTGTTTTGATTTAATGACTAATACGATGGTGCATTGGTAAAACTTTGGATTTCATGTCGGATTGAACTATACACTTGGCGCATGAATATAGCATATGGTTTTGGTTCTACATTTGATCAATGGCACGTTGATATGGTTATACACCGACTTGGGTTGGTCGGTTAATATGTTTAAACGCTATGATGATTGATGGAATAGTGTTGTACTCAGCCATTAATGCACTGCATGGCCATGATAATACCACCACCTTCGCACGCATTACATTGATTCACCCCTTTGAGCACCTGCAACTATTAAGCTCCATCGTTTTACTCCTGCATTTTGCATTGTTTAAACCAAACCCTACCATGTACAGAAGCCATGGCTCCTGTCATAAGGGCTGAGCCCAATGGGTGCCAAGCACTGCTGATGTTTGATGGCACATATAGCGACCTGGAAAATCTCGGGTGGCTCCCATTCATAAGGAAATTCGATGGTTATAACCACACTATGGCTCGGCAATTTGCGTTATCATTCGATGGCTGCCGAGCCAAAGTTGGAGATGTCCAACTTGAAATCACTGAATGGTTTCTCAGCTCGACAAGTAGCCTGCCTGTTACGGGACAGAAGTGGTCGAAGAGCTGCAAGGTAGATGATGTCCCGTGGACATTCTTGTTCCAATCTCGAATAGTGAAATCATAAGACAGAGGTTGGCCTGCAAAAATTCTAAAACCACGCTGGCATGACCTCCTAATGATAATCAAGCAATTCATTACTTGCGAGGGCAGGTATGGGTTCGTTTTTCTGTTTCATCTTTGTCTATTGATGGTTTTTATGGGTTTCGAACTTATTATGCCCCACTACCTGCATAGAAGTTTGTTCAAGATGGCTAAGAGGTACAAGCGTAACCTGGCTAATACCAGCCTCTTCCATTTGGGGTTGATTAAAGTGATTTTGGTTTATGAGTTGGGGTTACGTCGTGATTGTTGGGATGATTTTCTCAGTCATAATGGCTTTGAAGAATCAAACCCTCCACAGTTTGATAAGCCTATGGTGACCAAAACCCAACCTGTCCCCCCTGTGCCTTACAGTGTTTTGTTACCCAAACCTCTACCCGACCCACCTTCGAAGCTACCTATGGCTGTGACTAAACAGGTTGAAATTGATAAACCCGCAACCAAAAAGCCTAAAGCTAAAACTAGTGCTAATTCTAAAGGCAAGAAAAATGCTAGGTTAATATCTCGCATGGCGAGAAATAAGCCTAAACCCCCTGCCAAATCAGAGCCTATCATGGTTAGCGAAGACTTTGATTCAGAGATTGAGTGTTTTCTCGCCAATGAGTATCCTTACTCGAAAGGCTTGTGTGACAAACCTCCTCATGACTTTGTCAAGAATTTACCTCCTTGTCTGTGGGATAATCATGAATTTTCTGGCATTGAACCACCCCATGGAACCCTCGGTCAATCATCGAAACCCTCGACTGCTCAACCTGCTGCTCCACCTTGCGATCAATGTGGATTGTGGTTGGAGAGATACTACTTGGATGTGTCGATGTTACAATATAGAATCCATGATTTGGAAAACCAAGTGGCAAAGCTCATTGGTCATAACGCGAAGGTGCAACCCAATGACAAGAAGCAATGAACAACGGGTTCAATTCTGTTCAAGAATGTCGAGTCAGCCACGACATTTGTCAATTCGAAATTGGCATAGACTCAACAATCTTGCTGGTATAACTTTCACCCATTTATATGGCACATTCATAAACTCTGTGTACATTGTTGACCTGCTCTGTCATGCATTTGTTGTATATAAGTTTTAATTAATTTTTGGATTGGTTTTTGATTAGATTTAATTCGATTGATCATGATTGGATTTGATTTGAATACTCTGTTATTAAAGATTGTCGATATATTTTCTAAACACAGGTTATTTTGGTATCCCAATCTTGGAACATAGTCAATATCTCTTTCGATTTGGTTATACCTCGTGCGATATGATGGGCAAATTGGTTAGCTGTTTTGATTGTATATTCTATGTTAGGACCAATTCGTATAATGATTTTGTTACATAATCAAATTATGAATAGATATGAATAGTGGTTGTTACGATTTGGATTGCATTCGATGGTAACAAATATATCGTTTGAATGTGATTTGAGGAATGAAATTGATCGTATCCAGTCTTATGATTTGTGTCTATAATTAAATTCAGTCATATCCATTTCAGTTATATGCCCAGTTTGTATTATGGATTTTGTTGACTCTGTCAAGACCCTATCTGTTGACTGTGTGGTGATCAAACATGAAAATTGTTGAGTCGATATTTATGGAGTATGATTTCATCCGATTACAATTGAAGCAATTTACATATCGTGCTTTTAACTGAATGATATCAATCTATTGTTATGACTATAACTAGTCAATGACAGTTATGACCATTATTTCGGTCATACCTGTGAACTGTTTGAGATTCAGCGAACGAAGTCTATGGCTGGATTCTATGGATATAGTTATGCATGTTTCATATTGATAATAATCTTAACGTCTTTTCTATATTGGCAATTGATGAAATGATATGAATCCTATAGAAATCAATTATGATTGTCTCGTATCTTATACAATTTGGTTTGCCATTGATTGCATTTATGAAACAATCATGTTAAGATTTGATCCGATTTTATGGCAATTGGAAAAACAGAGCATTCTTACCCTGTCCCGATTGCATTCTTTTCGATTTGGTTTAATTTAAAGGATAATTTTAATTGAATCATTAGTAATTCGTTTTGGATTTTATTTTATTTGATTATACCTCGTCCTGTTTGCTATTTTTGACTAGCTACAGAATCAGGTGATTCTGTAGCTAAGTCTGTAGAGTCAATTTTTTATTATTTTTTCAATGAAATATCCTTATAATTTGATCTTTGTGTTCTATTGTAGGCAAATTCGAATTGGCAATAGATATCATGAGCAGTTAGGGGATGATCTATAGATTTTACTTGTATTTTATTTCCTTAGTTTAGGTGATTTTGGGATATCTCCCAGGATATGCAAACTTATTTGATATTATCCACAAGGAAGTTTTACCTTGTGAGGAAGCCTATATATACTTATGATTTTTGTAATAAGAAACATCCTCAGTTGTGGAGAACAAGGATATGGAATTCTATCACGAACTGGAGTAGAATTGATGTTTTGTCATAGCTTTTGCTTTTCAATATATCGACACTTTGTTCCATGTTTTGTATATCACTTTGTTTATGGTTTAGTATTACTTTTGCTATCTAAATCAAATGCAAATGATATAATATTATTATTTTTATCTATATCTTGTTTCTTCCAAATAGATAAAAGACATAACAATTGTTGATTCAGTTTGTGAATGATAGCTTTGTCTTCTTCGTAAATTGAATTGTAATATATAAGTTTTCTGCATAATAGGTTTCCCTTATTGCAGGAATTTATAATCAGAAGATTGTTATGATTTTCTTTTATGTCTTGTTTGTCCTGTAACATACTTCAAGAAGCAGCATCGCTAATCGTTTCCGAAAAGCTTAAGGACTAAACGGTGTGAATTTCTTCCTCCAACCAGCTTAAGAAGTCATCATACACAGGGCAGATTTGGAGCGTTTCCAGGTCAATTAGAATGTTGTTTACTGTTTTGATTAAGTAATTTAATATAGATGTAAGTTTATTAGATTTATATTAGATTGTTTAATTTTAGTAAATATATTAGATTGTTTAATTTCAATAGTTTTTATTTCTTTTTCATAAAATATAAAAGTCAAAAAAGAGATTCTTGGTTGTCCTAGGGCAGCAAACACATGAGTTTGGCAGGTTTTAATCAAATCTGTAGGGTGTTCATAGTGTATATTTGTGAATAAGAAACATTATAACTGACAGTTAGGTAGTTGATTTGAGTTATTATTAGTAGTTTGTAGATAAAATAGTTAGAATAGTTTATATTTAATATATTAGTTGCTTTCTTTGTTTTATTAGTTTCTAGTTTCCTTTATTTTAGTTAGTTTCTTGTATTTATTTATAGTTTACTTTGTTTGATTTACTTTAGTTAGATTAATTAATTCAGATCATCTTTTCTCTTTGGTTCCCTTAGGAGACCTTAGAGCTTCCAACGGAGCCGTTAAACTCGTCAGGGTTGTCCATTCCAAACGGCTTGGGTTATTTAGACAACCCCAGACCGGTTCCACTCTCCCAGTTGACGGACGGTCAATTTCACCCGTCAACAAGTCGACAGGAAAAGACTCATCACAGGAGGGCCTTAATGTATCCCACATCAATGACACAAAACAAGTAACAAGATTTGATGTAGATCATAGTAACAAGTGATTCAGGACTGACTCAGGGATGGTCGATGCAATAGAAGGCTTTTTAGGTTGGACATCTTTTTGAACATATTGATGACACGACAATTGTCTCGGAAACACTGACTCAAAAACAGGGATCACAGACTGATTTGTAATCTTATAAAGGAGTATGACCAAGAGATGAGCGGATTTTCCAACCTAGACATAAGGCGAGTGAAAGGGTGTCATGTTCAAAAGTGACTCTTCCACAGAATACAGATTTAGATACAATTCTTTCCCAATTTTCCCCCACCATTTTTGGCGAGTACCTCTTTATTTTTACACAAGCTTGAGGAGGATAACATATGCTTGTAATGTAATATCATCCTTCGGATAAGTCCCTCGGAGTATGTTTAATGAACCTTAGGAAGAAGTGGTTCGGTCCCATTTGGACCTTTCGATGCTTATTTAACGAGTCCAAAGAAAGAAAACTCATGGGTTTTTCATGTTTAGAGAGTCTGAAAAACAATTAAAGAAAACTCAGGTCCCATATGGTCGTTTCAATGTTTGTTTTATGAGTCCAAAGAAAGAAAACTCAGGGGTTTTTCATGTTTTGAGAGTCTGAAAAACACTTAAAGAGAACTCTCCCAGATCCTTTTTCGTAAATTAGTCTAATGAGACCAAAAAAGAGATAAACTATCGCTCAATAGACGTTTTCTTCAAATACTTTAATGAGCGTGAAAATAACAAGATCGCTCAACAATCTTTTCATGTTTAGAGAGTCTGAAAAGAGATTAAAGGGAACTCCAGGGGGTTCCTTTTTCCTATAACCTTTACAAGTCGGAAAAGGTGATAAAAGTATACTCAGTTACATTCTCATTGATTTACGAGCATGAGAAAAACAAAGACTAAGCTCGGTAACTTATTCTCATGTATTTACGAGCATGATAAAGAACAAATACTAAGCTCGGGATTGTTTTCATTTTTACACAAGCTTTAAAACAAAACAAAACTATGCTTGGGATAGATTTTAATTTTTACACAAGCTTAAAAACTAAACAAAACTATGCTTGAACCTGGTTTCATTTTTAGACAAGCTTGAACCAGAGGAAACTATGCTTGAGGTAAGTGGTTTCATTTTTACACAAGCTTGAACCATAGAAAACTATGCTTGGACTTCCCAACGCATAACATAGGGATGGTTGGTACTTAGCGCCCAGTTTAAGAAGCTAGTGACTCTAACATCAACATGAAGTCTAGAGTAACATCAACATGAAGTCCAAAGGCTGAGGCAAATTCCCCCCAAGCTTCGTTTCATCCAACTTCAAAGGAGAATGAAATGAAGTTTCAAATACTAGACGAAGGACTTGACTCAAACAAAGAGGGGGAAAACTATTTCATTTTTTAACGAGCTTGACATAGAAACAAGAACCATGCTCGTAACCTCTATTTCATTTTTTAACGAGGTTTCCATAGAGATGAAAAAACTATCCTCATAAGTGTTTTCATTTTTTAACGAGCTTGAAATTAGAAAATTTTTCTCAAAGACCTCTGTTTCATTTTTTAACGAGGTTGCCTCAGAGACACAAAAACTATCCTCGATGTCTTCTTGATCATGGATTCCAAGAGTAAAATGCTCCGGAAGGAGACCATGTCAAGGGACAAAACTCAGTCATGGCTTCCAAGAGGTCTTCACTGGAAGGAAGAAACACACTCTAGAAGGACACCATGTCGAGGGACACGATAGGAGTAAAGAGACCAGGCTCTAACAACCCTATCGAAGAGATCACCATGTCAACTACTAGATCTAAGTCATCAGAAGTTGAAGTCATGGGATACAACGCCACATAATTGACCTGTGGTGGGGGCGATGCCATCTGCATATAAGAACCATTTAGGGTGGCAATCCAGTCAGGGTCAATGAATGAAAGTTGATCAACAATCACAACTCCTCCATCATGAGGGAAATATATCACACGAAAAAGAGTAGACACAATAGCTTTCATGGCATAGACATAATCTCACCCAAGGAGTAAATTGAAATCCAAGGGGTCTTGGACTACCATGACGTCAATAAAGACAGTTTTCCCTCCTAAAGTTATAGGAAACTGAGGAAGGGTCCCTAAAGGTTGACTATTTCTTCTGTTAAAAGCTAACAGATTCTATGTAACCAGTGCAAGTGGAGGAAAACCCAAAGCTTGCCAAGCGAAAGAGGACAAAATACTAACGGATGCACCTTCATCTATCAGTATCTGAGGAACGTCTCGACCACAAACCTGCACTGTAATCTGGAAAGGAAAGTGAGAGGGAATATGAGGTCCAGTTAGCACACCCCAATCAAAACGGATGGCCTCATTACTTGGAGGGGGTCCTACGGGAGAAGGAGGAATACCCCTCGACATGGGAGATTCTGTATCAATGAGAAAAACATGGGTAGTATCGAGTTTACTCTCTAATGGGAGAGTAGGATTGATCGATGATGAGATCATATCGACCACTTGAGGTTCATTCGCCAGGGGGAGAATGGGGTCGACAGGTGGAAACAGATCGACCACTTAGGTGACACTCTCTAACAGGAGAGTGGGATTGACCGAGGATGGTATCGGATCAACCACTTTGTCAATTGGTTCAACTATGGACGTGACCAGATTGACGACCTGATCAACTGGATTGGCCAGTGAAGGGATCAGAGTGATCATTCCATCAACTATTGGAGGGTTGAGAGAAAGATTACGGTAAGTAGCTGGAAGTTGAGGTTCTGAAACAGTCATGTCTTCCAGAAATTTAGAGGCTTCGTCCAGACAAGGGCAAAGGTGAGTGAGATGACTCCCTTTGCATAACATGCATGGGAACTTGACTCTACTTTTCTTCTTCCCAACAGTATCATGACTGGTTGATGGGGGTTTGTCAGCATGTTGTTCAGAGGCTAACGATGTGGGTTGGCGAGGATGTGTAGACCATGCTTCTATAACCTTGGATAGAATAGGGCATTCCTTAAGAAGATGGATACCCTTACAAAGCCTGCGAGGGTACTTGAGCTTACGGGTTGTTTGGGTGATCTTGACATCATCAACACTCCCATCATGACTAACAGTAATTGGTTGTTTTCCAACATGTTTGATAGTGGTTGGAGGTTTTGACCCTTGTTTATCTTTCTTCTTATTAATCTTTCGTTTCTTCTTCTTCTTATTCACCGGGTTACTAGATTCAAAACTTTCACTCAACAAAGAAGATGAAACAGAAGGATACCTCACAAGTGAAGAAGGTGAAGAAGATCTTACTAGTGAAGACAGTGAAGGATCAACATGAGGTTGATGCTCTTGGGGGGAAGTTCTTACTACCGAAGCACTTACTGCATTTGGGATTACGTGAGTGGAAAACAACCATACCGGTAATCCAATTGTGAGACCTAGAAGGCTCAAAGTAGCGATTTGAGGAGGACCAATGTTCCCGTAAGAAGGAAAAACAAAAGGTTCCCCTAGAGAAGAGGTTCCTTCATTGGTCATTTCAGGAACTGATGCCATTAAAAAAAAAATCCAATCTAGAGTCTGCTAGGGAAAACAAACAGCACACGCTAAAAATCTAGGAAGCAAGCAAACAACCAAAACCTTCTCACAATGAACGCACTAGTTGGTGATGAAATCCAACGTCGCGGGAACAATGTAAGAAGGGGCTAAGATAGAGCAGGTGGAAAAGTTACGTTGACGACCTGCTTAACGGACTTACACCCTGGTGCAAGCTCCCACACATAATCATGGGTATACCCTCCAAGGAGCCCGAGTGAGTTTGGCCAACGTCGATTCTAGGTACCGTGAAGACTTGTGCCTCCACAGTCACCTTGTGTAAAGACCCTAATAAGATAGGCCACCAAGGTTACCATCGACAACAATAAATCCTGGGGGGATAGTTGACAGTCTGATCCAGACGCAAGGGCAGGGTATCTAGCCTGAAATCAACTTCCGAGGCTTCCACTCATCATTGTGGGTATACCTTCAAGTGACCCCTGTAATATGTGTGATCTCTACACCAAGACCAATAGAGCAGGGTGAATAACTCTTCCAGTCTCAATGCAACCTCGTGACTGACCCTTGTGTTAGAAGGGATTCCTAGGACAAAATGTAATAAGTGGATTTAATCGCTCCCTAACTCAAGATTCTATGTTTCTTTGCAGCTTTGGAAAGTTATCTTTTTCACCTATTCCAAAGCCCTACAACTAATCTAATGTAGGTTTTCTACCAGACAATATATAAATGTCTAATCAATTTTTATAAGCGCTTTATTTTATGGATGTTGTTACTCAAGAGGAAAATGGCGTGAACAATATGGTGTTTTGAATGACTCAAAAATTATGCAAAGATATGAAGATCCAATCTTTTCATTTCGATGAAAGCTATGCTACGAGAAGGAGAAAACATTTATCATTCCCATATGCACGATGTCCCAAAATATATTAAACTCATCAATATCAATATTCTCAAGTAATGAGAAAAAAGTACTGAACACGAAAATTTTTCATAATTTAAGATCAAAAAATGCCAAAAATCATGCAATTTCGCTACTTCAAATGCAAGGATGCTCCCAATCTAATATAAAGCGAGAAATTAAATCTTTTTGTTTCAAAAATTTCACTAAAATCAATAATGAACTTTCTTAAAACAAAGAAACCCAAACTAAAAGTTCTATTTTAAAGAGAACTATTCAGAAGAAATCTGATCTAACCCTAAACAATTCTAAAGAAAACACATGCTTTGTAATTGAAAGACACTCAAAGCAAGAGACTAATCCTTCAAAACCAAACAAATAAAAAGTGGCTAAAAGCAACTCAAATAATTTCAAGAAGACCATAAGGAGATCAATATAGGCTCCAAAAGTTCAATCCAGTTGTTCAAAGAAAAATTGGGCATCAAAAAATGACGACACCCAATCCAAAAAAATTTACAAACAAGTTCGCAACCTAGCAATAGAGTACAGTGCGAGAATTAGGTATTCTTGCAGGCTAGACATTGGTAGGGTGTGAGAAGTTCGCACCTAACTAAACAGTAGGGTGTGAACATTAATGATTCTCGTAGGGCACAGAGAGGTACAGTGCGAGAATGTCTGTAATTAATTTTTTTGAAAAAGGACAGGGAATCTAAGTGAACTTCTAGATCTAGAGAGTCTAGATGGATGTCCCATAGACTCAGAAACCAGAAAACAAGCAATCAAAGCAAGGGAAACTAGACTAACTATGAAACAATTCGCTCCTCGGTATGGTTCCCAATTTTGTTATCGGACTAATTGGTAGGTGCGGACACTAATTGATCTCCCTAGATCCACCTAGATCTAGAACAAAACACACCAGAACATGATGCTTTCCTTAAGTTTTAGATATTGAATTTACTAACTAAAGAGGGATAGGTGACATACCATTTAAATGTCGCTTCCTCTCACCATCGCCATCCTAGCTACGTTGCAACTCTCATACAATGATGAACCTGTAAAAGAACACAACCAACCAAATTGATAGCAATAGCATAAACTCAATATAAAGCTATGTATGTGATCAAGGAATCATACAATAAAACACAACAAGCTTTATAGGAAAGAATCATATTAATGTATCATATTAAATGTGAAAGAGAGATTACAACCATGGCCTTGATGTCGTAAGTTCCCTTCCAACTTTCCTTCATTCCCCACACACTTTCACTCCAAGAATTCTGAGAGCATAGATATGATAACATTCACAATCTATCTTGACAAAGGAAAATCTCAAACCCACTCCAACCAAGCTAATAATTCCAAGCCAACCAAAGCTAACAAGCTCAAGAACCCCTTCTCCATGAGAGCTCCTCTCCTTTTATAAGTTGAAGAGGACAAGGTGAGGAGGTTAGGATGATCCCACTAAATCATGAAAGCGAGTAAGATCCAAACCATTCAGATGCCACCTCACCATGGAAGTTTCTCCTTCTAGAAGATTCGAGAAAACGCTCGTTCTTCCCACAAGTAATCATTCCCGCACCATACTTATAGTGTAACTTGTGAACTATTTGCACCCTAGCTATGATGCAGCCTACAAGAATCAGGCATTCTCACACCCTAATACATAGGCAGCCTGGGAACTTCCTTTTTTATAAGGTTTTTGCACAGGAAAATACAACTTCTTTTCTCAGGAAAAGTTTTTCTTCCTTTTCTCTTCAGGAACTCAGGCCATTGACCCCTCTGAAGGAAACAGATAGGTTTACATCATTAATGGTCATAGGAATGACGAAAATAATGTGTAACAATAGGGTGTTACAATTCCTCCCCCTTAAAGGAACATCGTCCTCGATGTTCTATCTATCAATATGACATGTATGTATAGAGGTAAACAAAATCGGATATGCTTGTTTCATGGCATCCTCCATTTCCCATGTAGCCTCATCTAGGCCAAAATGTCTCCACTGCACCTTGACCTTTGCAACAGTTCGGCTCCAGAGAAAGGTTTCCTTTCTTTCCAATATGCATTGAGGTTCTGGTAGGAATTCTCCCTCCGGTTCCACCTAGATCATAGACCAGTCAATTATATGATTAGAATCATGTACATATTTCTTCAATAATGAAACATGGAAAACATTATGTGCTTTTACTATGGGAGGAAGTGCTAGCCTATAGGCTACAGGTCCCACTATATCTAGAACCTCAAAGGGTCCACAATACCGAGGTGCCAACTTGGCACAAGATCCCATTTTCATGGAACTCTTCCTGGGCCTAACTCTGAGATATACATGGTCTCCCATCTTGAACTCTCTTGGAGTTCTCTTTTGCTCAGCGTAACTTTTCTGTCGGTTCTAAGTGACCTTCAGGTTTTGTTTTATCTGAGTCACTTGTTGTTCCATTTCTTTCAACATGTTGGGTCCAAGAGAAATTATTTTTATGGGATTTCTCCAACTGACAGGAGTGTTGCACGGCCTACCATAGAGGACCTCGAAGGGACTCACCTTTAAGGATTCTTGGTAGCCGTTGTTGTAGGAAAATTCCACCAATGGTAGGTAGTCTTCCCACTTATTGGGTTGATGCATTACATGAATTCTTAGCTGTATTCTAGCACTTGGTTAACTCTTTCTGTCTGTCCATCGGTTTGAGGGTGATAGGCGGTGCTAAACAACAACTTAGTCTCTAAACTCGCCATCAGTGATTTCCAAAAGTTGGAAGTAAATTTCGTATCTCTGTCAGACACGATCTTTTTTGGAATACCATGCAGTCTGAATATAGCCTTCATGAATACGTTGGCGATGTCTATTTCCTTACAATTTGACTTGATGGGGATAAAATGAGCGGACTTGATCAATTTATCCACCACTACCATGATGGCATCATTTTGTTTGGTCAAGGTTGGTAATCCAATGATGAAATCCATGGAGATGGTTTCCCATTTCCATTCTGGGATTGGTAGAGGTTGTAATAATCTTGTTGGGTGTCAGTGTTCTTCTTTTACCTGTTGGCATTCTATGCATTTGGCTAAGTACTCAGCTATGTATTTCTTCAATCCAGGCCAATAGAATTGTTTCCTGGTGGCCGTAATCATCTTCTGGTATCCTGGATGACCAGTGTAGGGTCTGTTGTGTAGTTCATCCATTATGAACCTCTTCAAGTCATCACAATCTGGGATATACAATATGTTTTTGTAAGTGAGAAGACCTCCCTCTGTCATCTGGTAGCCTCCATACTTTATCCATGTGGGTTATTGCTGTAGGTACAAGGTCATGGTCTGGAAGAACGTTTCTGTCTCTTGTGCATTTCTGACTCTTTCCTTGACATCTATCTCACAGGTGCTTACCACTACCAGGTGAATTGTTTTCATGTTTCTACTAAGGGCATCAACCACCCTATTTTCCTTTCCCTTAATATGTTTGATTTCAAAATAAAACTCACCGAGGAGGGTCATCCACCTAGCTTCTCTGGCATTGAGATTTAGTTGGTCAAACAGATATCACAATCCACAATGGTCTGTCATAAGTACAAATTTTCTCCCCAAGAGGTAATGCCTCCACATTTTCAAGGCGTGCACTATGGCAGCCAGCTCTAAATCATGGGTCACATAGTTGACTTCATGCTCATTCAATTTTTGGGATTATTAGCAGACCACACTTCCTCCTTGCATAAGGACTCCTCCGAGCCATTCCTTACAGGCATCTGTGCACATGAGGAATTCAACTTCAGAATCAATGATCTTTAGCATGGGTGCATGGGTCAGTAGATGTTTCAGGGTCTAAAATCTTTCTTCACATTTTTGTGTCCACGTGAATTTTGTCCCATTCTTTTGGAGGGTAGTGATTGGACTCCTAATCTTGGAGAATCATTTTATAAATCTCCTATAGTATCCTACCAAGCCCATAAAGGATTTGATATCTGAAATTTCCTTCGGGGTAGGCCATTCCATGATAGACCTGATCTTATCAGGGTCTACTGCTACCCCTTCTTCAGATAGGACATGGCCCAAGTAATGTATTTGCTTCTGGAAGAAGTCACACTTGTTAAATTTGGAAAAGAGACGATGTTCTCTTATCACTTGAAGCACAAGCCTAAGTTGTTCCTCATGTTCCTCTCTATTCTTGGAGTAAATTAATATGTCATCAATAAAAACTAGCACAAATTTGTCTAGGAATTTGCTGAGAACATTGTTCATCAAGCACACAAAAGTGGCAAGGGCATTGGTCAATCTGAATGGTACTACCACAAACTTGTAGTGACCATATCTCATCCTGAAGGAAGTTTTGTGGATGTCTTCACCCTTGATTCGGACTTGATGGTACCCAGATCTCAAGTCAATATTTGAGAATATAGAGGCACCTCCCAATTGATCGAACAAGTCATCGATCTTGAGTAAGGGGTACTTGTTATTTATGGTTACCTTGTTGAGTTGTCTATAATATATACACAGTCGGAGGGTATCGTCTTTCCTTTTCACAAACAAGACTGGTTCTCCCCATGGAGACACGTTGGGCTGAATATAGCCTTTGTCCATCATTTCTTTCAGTTGTAATTTAAGTTCAACTAGTTCGTGTGCTCATCCTATAGGGTGTCCTAGACACTGGCACCACTCTTGGTGCAAGTTCTATTGAGAAGTCTATGTCCCTTCTCGTAGGTAAACCCGGTACCTCTTCAAAAAATACATCTCTGTATTCTCTCAGTGTGGGGTGGTTTTCGAGGCTTGGTTTGTCACCTTCAATTGTTTTCAACACCTGTATTTCATATAGGGGACATCCTTTTCTACAATACTTTCTCATTTGAAGATCTGATATTTGTCTCACCAAGATAGGCTTTTGGATCCCTTGAAGGGTTATTCTCCTTCCTTATTCACTTACACATTCCAAGGTTTTATGGTAACAGTCCAGTTTGGATTTATGGGTGGCTAGCCAGTCCATACCAATCAACCGATCATATGATCATAGGGGTAATATGTTAAGGGTTGCCTGGGTGGGGAATTCACCCATAATGAATTGGTAGGCTAGTATGACCATTGCTACCCTTATTTTGGTGCAAGTGGCTAACTGTACCAACCATGGCTTGGCATTTTTATGTGGCTATAGTTTACATTTATCCACAACCTTAGGGGCTATATAACTCAAATTTGAACCAGGGTCAATCATAATAGACACTAGATGGTTGGTGATCATACCTTCGATTTCCACCACTGAAGCTTGGTGGTCAACTTGGTTATTGTCCAAGGCTGCATAAATTTACGGTACACTCTGGGCCACGTTATTGACAGTGGTAGCTTCTTGAATGTTGTAAATTCTTCGACTGTTCTGTTGTCGATGCGGACAGTCCCTTAGTAGATGTTCTTCTGCACAACCCCAAAATTTCAAAGGTTCTCTCTTTGGGTTATCAGTCTTTACTGGGGCGAATCCAAAAATTTTATTTCCACTCAAGGAGGGAAAGTTCTACTGGTGTACACTTCGGGTTGGGAAGCTCATACTTGAGTTCTTTTTATAGTCCTTAAATCTTGGGAATTTAAACCCTCTTTTCTGGAATCCTGAACTATTCTTCTGCTTCCATCCTTCATGAGGTCTTGTTCGATGCCCAAGATATTCATAACAATATCTTGCCTTTCAGGTCGTATCTTCTAGGGTCTTTGGTTCGTCAAATTCAATCCTTCTTTGATAGTCCTTAGGTAGTCCACTGATAAATCGTTGTACCTTTTCCTTTTCTAGTTTTATGTAGGGTACATACCTCAATAACTCAAGGAATCTGATGACATATTCCTCTATGGTGAGTTTCCCATCTTGAGTTCATAGAATTCTTTAGTCTTTTTGTCGAAATATTTCTCCAATAGATACTTCTTTCTGAAGTATTTCTCAAACCATTCCCAAGACAGGTCTTCCCACCAAATGGAAGCCTTTCCATTCAAGTTGAAGGTGGCTACTCGGGCCTTCAAGTTTTCTGAGAAGCCATGGACTTTGAAGTACTTCTTTAGTCCAAGCAGCCAAGCCTTTGCTTCTTCTCCTTTCTTTATTTCACCATCGAAGGAGGGTGGTTTGGCCTTCTTGAACTCTTCAAGATTATGATTCTTCAAAAGTTTCTGCTTCTTTCGTTTTCTTCGAGAATGAGAACTAGTTCTCATGCTAGAAGATCCCTTCGAGTAGCCGGCTTCCTTTCCAGAAGAATTGTCCGATGCTTATCCCTTATCTCTGGGGTGGACCTTTCTCGAGGTGTTCCTCTCAGTGTGGCCACTGACATGACCACATTTCTGTGTCTTAGGTTCATGTTGCAATTTCCTTTGTATGTTGGATAAGCTCTGTAGTAAAACTACATTAATTTCTATTTGTTTCTCTTTCTCTTTTATCATCCTTTCGCTGTCAGCCTTGCATCTCTGTAATTCGACCATGAGGCTCCTCATAGTCTCATCTAGATCCGGAGGGGTCCCTACCATCCTCCTTTCTTCAGACTCTTCATCTCTATTGTGGGATCCCTCCCCCACTTCATTGTGAGTCACCATTCTATACGTCTGTAATTTCCCACGGTTGATCTTCTACTTGTGTGCAAAGGAAAAATGTTGGTGTTAGTCAATATTTATATTCATTTATAACCAGTACATAATTCATATTTTTCACATGCATACACACAATAGGGGTTTTTCATTCTCAACTTCAACTTTTGATTAAGGGGGGTTAAGATAGAGGGTTAATCTTGCTAAGAGTTCTTCGAATGGAGTCTTTGCGCAACTCGTTCATGAGCCCAAGAAGGCCAGGTGTTGTAACCATGCTCTGATACCAATTTGTAACACACCCACTATGGGAACTAAAATTTTCAACTTTTCCTTCTTCTCTCCAAGGAATAGAGTCCTCGAATTTCTATGGGGCCCGGTATAGACCCTACCTTTCCTTGTCCTTAACCACCTAATCGTTGGCTATGACCATAGGCTTTACCAGAGAGGCACTCCCATCTTTTGCGATTCAGGGAATTCGATGCAAGTGTTCCCTACTCTCTGTCTTTCGAGGGGATGAAATCTGAAAGAAACCAACAGATAGTCACATTTAATAATACCTCGGACTAGAACCTGGCACTCCACCTTTCGGGGTTTCACGTATCAGGTTTTCACGGTATAAGAGGACGAGGGGTTCCTACCCTTCGGTTTCACGGGTGCAAAAACACTGAAATTCCATATCTCATCTGCGCCATTATTATTTCGAGGTTTCACAAATCGGGGTTTCGGGACTGGTGATTACAAGGGATTCACCCTTGGGCATCCCAGGTGTTGAAACACCGAAAACCTTATATTCACCACGCTCATTTCGGGGTTTCACATGTCGAGATTTCGGGCTCTGCGAAGATAGGAGGTCTCGCACCTGGGTTTCTCGAAAGTCAGAACTCCTAAGCCTGTATTCATCGCTAAGCTCATTTCAGAATTTTCCTAATCAGGATTTCGTTACATGTGAGGACAAGGACACTTGTCCTTGAGTATCCCGGGTGCCGAAACGCTGAAATACTAAACTCAAACCACACTATATCATTTCGGGGTTTCATGAATCTGGATTTTGAGACTGACGAGAACAAGGGAACTTACCCTTGGGTTTCTCGGGTACCAAAATGCCGAAACATAACAACTCATCCATGCTAGTCTATTTCGGGGTTTCGCTAATCGGGATTTTGGGACTGGCGAGAACAAGGTAACTTACCCTTGGGTTTTCTGAGTACCGAAATGTCGAAACATCACAACTCATCCATGCTAGTCCATTTCGGGGTTTCGCTAATCAAGATTTTGGGACTGGCGAGAACAAGGGAACTTACCCTTGGGTTTCCCGGGTACTGAAATGTCGAAACATCACAACTCATCCATGCTAGTCCATTTCAGCGTTTCACTAATCAGGATTTCGAGACTAGCGAGAACAAGGGAATTTACCCTTGGGTTTCCCGGGTACCAAAATGCCGAAACATCACAACTCATCCATGCTAGTCCATTTTGGAGTTTCGCTAATCGGGATTTTGGGACTGGCGAGAACAAGGGAACTTACCCTTGGGTTTCCCAGGTACCAAAATTCCAAAACATCACAACTCATCCATGTTAGTACATTTCAGGGTTTCGCTAAAAAGGATTTCTGGACTGGCAAGAACAAGGGAACTCGCCCTTGGGTATTTCGGGTACCGAACCACCGAAACGTCGAATCTACACGCGCTAAGCCATTTTGGGATTTCGGGACATGCGAGTGCAAGGGAACTCACCCTTGGGTATTTTGGGTACCGAAACACCGAAACGCAAAATCTATACCCGCTAAGAAATTTCAGGAATTCACAAATTAGGTTTTCGGGATATGCGATGATAGGAGGTCTCACACCTGGGTTTCCCGGTAGTCGAAATTCCAAAATACCAAACTCCAAACATGCTCCACTATTTTGGGGTTTCCTCCATAGAGTTTTCGCAGTTCGGGTTTTCGAGACTGGTGAATATCTAGGGCCCGCACTTAGGTACCCCAGGTGCCGAAATACCAAAGTATATTAACTTCTCCACACTCTATCTTTTCGGGATTTAGCTACATGCTATCATTTTGGGATTTCGCAAGTCGGGGTTTCTGGACTTGTGAGTACAACAAAACTCACACTTAGGTACCCCAGGTGCCAAAACACCGAAATGTCCTAAGTCTAAGAGGACCATTCTCTCTTATGCAGGGTTTTAAGACTTGCACCATAAAATCCTCCAGTAGATCCTTGGATAACTTTCAAAAAGGGTGTCCCTATGGGGAGATCTATCTAGGGCATTACTTGGGACAATTAAGGGAATAAATTTCCCGAGAGAAGACTTGAAAACTAAATCCGTTCAAAACATATATATATATATATATATATATATATATATATATATATAATCCATAGGTGGTCTTTCCAACATAAGTATACAACCACCATTTCTGATCAAAACACCATACAGACAGTCTTATACTAAAACCATTCATAATTGCACAAACCATGAAAATACATGTCAGAATATTAATTTCAAGATACGAGATATAACACTTATCGGAAAAACACCAGGTTTGATGCAATTGATGAGAGGAGTACTTGTTTCCACCCAACCATAGGCTTAGCGATTCTGAATGGATTTACCACTAGCCACCCTCAATCTTAGACCACGATGCTATGAGACTAAGTCTCTGTTTGTCAGAAGTTGAGAATGAAGGTTACTCTCCTTCTTCTCCACTTATGAATCACTCTGTATATTTTTCCAGAGTCCTTTTGATTTCTCCCCTCTTGTGATCTCTATCGCGATTGCCCCCTTCCACACCTCTTTCCTGCCTTTTCTTTTCTGGCGAGGTTGCATGTGGCATGAACTTCCCCATCGTGGTCAATTCTGAGGCTTCCATGAATGGGCGGTTCACCCCCATCCCTCCTTAACTCATGAGGAGCCTCTTCACCTACCAGCCTAGAAAGTAATTCATTTTGGGGCCAGCGAGGCGCTCTTGATCTTTGGGTGAGTGAAGACCAAATACGGTATTGGTTTTGGTGGAATTTAATGCCACCATTCCAGGTGTCTTCCACCACCTTTCATCATCCATCGTGGTCTCTTTTCAGCACATCCCTCTCCCAACAGTCCTGCAACATATATTCATAACATTATTTACATTCATCGACCTTTTATACTAAGGTCCATTCAAAATCACACATTCACATCTTTGAGTCTGCCATAGTTCTTGGCTAGTGTAGTTATTTTTACTGACTAGGGGAAACATGGTGTTACACAATGATACAAAAACATTTCTACTGGCTGAAACTTCGACAGGAGGTCAGGAAGTATATCAGGTCTTGCACTGCCTGTGCTATTGCCAAACCGACCACTAAGAAAGAAGGCATGTACACCCCTCTTCCTACTCCTGACAGGACATGGGAATCCTTCTCAATGGACTACATGTCGGGCCTCCCGTCCACCAAGCAAGGAAATGACTGTGTTTTTTTGGTTGTTGATCACTTTTTTAAGATGGCGAATCTAGTTGCCTACAAGAAGAACATCACAGTAGAGGCCACTTCCAAGATCTTATTTGAATGAGTTTGGGTACATTTTGGAATCCTACAAACCATTATCTCAGATTGGGACAGTTTATTTCTCAGCACATTTTGGTTGAGCCTCTGGTCACTGCTGGACACAAAGCTCACCAAATCCATGACATTCCACCCCAAGACAGATGGCCAAAACGAGGTCATCAAACAAATGATTGTGCATATCCTTTGCATGTATAATTCAAAGAACCATCACACATGGGATGAGAGCCTTCCCTATGTCCAACATAGCTAAAATCGAGCCCTACATAGCTCAATCGACTGCATCCCCTTTCAGGTGGGTTTGGGATTCTAACCATTGGCTCCCATAGATGTTTCACTTCCCCTTGTGGTCACCTCGACCAAATCATCTCCTGCTCCAACTGAAGCTGACAAAGCCATACGGTTCATTGAGTAGATCTAGCACATCCACCAACAGGTTCATGATATCCTACAAAAGTCCAATGAAAAGTACAAGCAACGCCATGATCAACATCATGTGCCATAAAATTTTTAGGTGGGTGACAAAGTGTGGTTGCACTTGCAGAAAGAATGCCTTACAAGACCCCATCGAAAGCTTCACCCAATTCATTATGGGTCATACACCATCACCAAGTTCATAATTATTTTGAGCTCAACATTTCTCCCTTCCTTGGCCTGCACCCAGTGTTCAACGTGAATCTCTTTTGCCCTTATTTCCCACAATTATTGGACACCTCAGACATAGTAGAGCAACTGACACCAAAAAATATCAACCCCGACTACATACAATAAGAATTGAGTGATTATATTCTAGACACACAGATCAAGGTCACTCAACAACAAAGGATCCAACTTTATCGAGTTGTCAAAGCAGGGAAACTCCTACACCAAGGCAAGTGGCTCACCCAGGGCCAAATTCAGCAGAAATTTCCTCATCTGATGGGGGAACTCAACTGAAGACCATTTTTTCCTGAGGGAGGATTGATCCATTTGGATATCAGTGGCCACCCACCTCTTCCAACTGGTTCAAAACAATTTTCTCACAATTTTGGCAATTTACTATTTTTAGTTGTTTTAACTTTCGGGGCCATTTTGAGGGCCTAAATGAAGGTTTTTCAGGATAAAAAATCTCAATTATGGTTGAAGGAATGATTGAGCCACAAAAATGAATATCCTCAATGATACCTTTCCAACGAGCTATCATTTGCCTAAAACAAAGATCGTATGAAAAAATTACGACCACGAGAAGTTGATGTACTAACTTACCCAAAAGGGGCCCACATGACTTTTGGTGCTTCATCTCCTAGGGTTAGGTTTTTGGATATCTAGGGTTTTTGGAATTCTTGTTTATTATAAAAATTCCTTCAGAGCCTCATTGTAATGATCTTCTTGCAATTGAGCACAACCATCACATCTCTTCTCAGAGATAAGCTACTACCATTCCAACAAGATTGTTTCCGCTACATTTTATAGATTCAAATTATTTCCTTTTTTAATAGAAAACCAATTTTATTGTATCTCTATTATTTTGTGTTAAGCACCTATTAATAATATGTAGTCAATTCTTTATGCTCATAAAATCTGGATCAATGGTATCAGAGCAGTGTTCTTCTTGTCGTCTTAATGCATGTCCCCAATGAGGTCGGAGTACAAATAGTTGGGTCTTGAGCTTGTTTTTCTTGAGGAAAAAATCTCTCGCACACCAAAGAAACCTCTCATGGCAGGAGAAAATAAATATGATGGGACAAGAGATCCTTTCAAACTGTTGATTTAGCAAGCCCTCATGCAACAAAGGAACGAGATAGTGGATAGTTTCATGCAAATCCTTCATTGGCTCCCAACAGGTGACACATCTTGTTCGAGCGAAGGCACCACCCCCTTCAAGGTACAAATAAAATTCGATATTCCTATATTTGAAGGTCATATAGATGCAGATGTTGTAGAAAAGTGGTTGAATCTACTAGAAGGGTATTTTTCTGTCCATAACTTTTCAAATAGAGAAAAAATTACTTTTGCGCTCCTCAAAGTCATTCCGCATGTCAAAGATTAGTGGGAAAATTTCTGTGAGCAAAATAAAATAGAGGAATCCTCATTATTTACAGTCACAAACACCTAGGATTCCTTCATGGACGTTATTAAGGAATAACACTACCTTGTTAGAATTTATGATGACTTGTATAGCAAATGGACCACACTGCAGCAAGAAAGAGACCAAGCAGTGCCAGATTTCACGAATATCTTTCATACCTTGCGCACCAAGATGGGTATCAAAGATTCAAAGTGACATCTTGTGCTCAAGTATCATGGTGCTTTGCAGAGATACATCCAGACTGAAATGTAATTTTTGGACATCTCATCCTTGGGCACGTCCTATCGATATGTCGTCAAAATTGAGCAGAAGCTCAAACAGAAGACGCGACAATTTGGGCGTGGGAACTCCTCACAACAAAATCCAGGAAAGGCAGGCCCCAACCCATAGAAAAAAGGAAAGAGAAAATATTGACAGTATTAGGACAACCATTCCAAGTCACAAGCAAAAAAGGACACTGAAAAGACAAAGAATGATAATAGGAAGTGGTGCGACTTCCATAAGAGCCCTTGGCATAACACTATTGACTTCCACTCAAAGCAATCGTTGGTGGCTGAAGTTAAAGCCTCTGACTCAGATGTAGGTTCAGACCCTAAGCCAGAACCATAAAGGGGAAGACAGATCATTGACGTGAAACCCAGTGCCATCATTGCTACCACCAAGATCCAGTCTAGTAAACTAGATGAGCCAGAATAAGGAGAACACCTCTTCCATTCACAGATGTGGGTAAAAGGCACCCCATTGTAGTTCATCGTGGATACGGTAGCCAAAATAACCTCATATTAGTAGAGTTCGTTAAGGGTTTGGCTCTATCAACAACACCGCACCCACAACCCTACACCATTGGATGGCTTCGCCAAGGAAGTGATCTTCGTGTCAGCCAACAGTGTCGACTATTGTATGACATCAATCCCTTCAAATACGAGGTATTGTGTGATGTTTGTCCTCTCAAATTTTGTGATGTTATTTTGGTCCAACCTTATTTATGGAAATTTCATGTTGTATATGAGTCTATGCCTCATACTGTTATTATTACTTTGAACAGGAAATCATACAAGATACCCGAGGCATTCCCACCTAGTGTTATTTCCTTGATCTATGCTAAGCAATGTAGGAAGGTCATCTCTCAGATGGGGAAGTTTGTCTTCTTAGTGATTCGCTCTCATAATAAGCAAAAAATCACAGCCAAATCCAAGGACTCTGTGACCGACCTCTCCACAAAGCAGAAGCAAGAAAATAAGTTCATGGAAGAATACTCAGATATCTTATCCTCACCTACCGGGGTATGTCTGCACTGCCAGGGCAAGCACCCCATCGATCTGATCCTAGGTGCATCGCTGCCCAATGGGCCAGTCTATCACCATTCTTTGTTAGAGAATGAGGAGATCAAGTGATAGATCCAAGAACTACTCCACAAGGGGTACATCCATCCCAGCTCAATACCTTGTAGGAGCCCAATCGTGTTGGTACAGAAGAAAGATGGAACTTGGTAACTCTACATTGATTGCTAGGCTCTGAATAAAATCACAGCCAGAAACCGGTACCTGATTCCCTGAATCGACGACCGCCTTGATCAAATCACAGGGCCAAATACTTCAGTAAGATTGATCTAAAGTCTGTATACCACCAGGTCCCTATAGAACAGATAGATGTATGGAAAACCACCTTCAAGTCAAAGGAAGGCCTTTTTGAATGGTTGGTCATGCCCTTTGGTTTGACAAATTCTCCAGCCACTTTCATGAGGATGATGGATGATATCCTGTGACCATTCACTAATACTTTTTTAGTGGTGTATCTGGATGACATCCTCATTTACAACAAAACTTCGGCCGAACACTTGCAACATATTCAACAGGTTATGCACACCTTGTGGCAACAAAAGCTATATGCCAACTTCAAAAAATGCTACTTTGTCATGGACAAGGTCCATTACCTGGGATACATAATTAATCAGCATGGCGTACATGTGGATCCATCCAAGATTCAAGTCATCCATGACTGGCCAGCCCCAACCACACTCACTGAGCTTCAGAGCTTCTTGGGCCTTGCCAATTTCTTTAAACGAGTCTGGGTAGATTTTGGAATCCCACAAACCATTGTCTCAGATTAGAGCAGTTGATCTCTCAACACATTTTGGTCGAGCCTCTAGTCAATGCTAGACACTAAGCTCACCAAATCCATGACCTTCCACCCCCAGACAGATGGCCAAACCGAGGTCGTCAATCGAATGATTGTGCATATCCTTCACATGTATAATTTAAATCACCCTCGCACATGGGATGAGAACCTTCCCTATGTCCAACATAGCTACAATCGAGCCCTGTATATCTCAACCGGCCACAACCCCCTTCATGTGGGGTTGGGATTCCAACCATTGGGTCCTATAGATGTTACACTTCCCCTTGCGGTCACCTCGACCGACTCGTCTCCTTCTCCAACTGAAGCTGACAATGCCACCCGGTTCATTGAGAAGATCCAGGACATCCAACAATAGGTTCAGGATATCCTACAAAAGTCCAATGACAAGTACAAGAAGTTCCATGATCAACATCGGGTGCAACATAAGTTTCAAGTGGGCGACAAATTTTGGTTGCACTTGCAGAAAGAACGCCTTACAGGAACCCATCAGAAGATTCGCCCACTCCGTTATGGGTCGTACACCATCACCAAGGCTATGGGGGATAATTCTTTTGAGCTCAACATTTCTCCTTTCCTTGGCCTTCACCTAGTGTTCAACATGAATCTCCTCTACCCTTATTTCCCACCATTATTGGACACCTCAGACGTAGTAGAGCAGATGACACCAAAAGAGCTCAACCCCGACTACATACAATAGGCATCCAATGATCAGATTGTGGACACACAGATCAAGGGAACTCGACAACAAAGGATCCATCTTTATCGAGTCGTCAAAGTAGGGCAACTCCTGCACCAAGGCAAGTGGCTCACCCAGGGCCAAATTCAGTAGAAATTTCCTCATCTGATGGGGGAACTCAACGCAATGGATACCATTTATTCCCAAGGAGGAAGGATTGATCTAGGTGGATATCGGTGGCCACCCACCTGTTCCAACTAGCTCAAAAGAGTTTTCTGACAATTTTGGCAATTTACTATTTTTAGCAGTTTTAACTTTCAGGACCATTTTGAGGACCTAAATGAAGGTTTTTCAGGATCGATCTTTTCAAATATAGACAAATGCATGATTGAGCCCCCAAAATGAATCTCCTCGAAGATACCTTTCCAACGGTCTATCATACGCCTAAAACGGAGATCGTATGCAAAAGTTACGACCTCGGGAAGTTGATGCACTAACTTACCCAAACGGGGCCCACATGACTTTTGGCGCTTCATCTCCTAGGGTTAGGTTTTTGGATGTCTAGGGTTTTGGGCATTCCTATTTATTGTATAAAGGCCTTCAGAGCCTCATTGTAATGATCTTCTTGCGAATGAGCGCAATCGTCACATCTCTTCTCAGAGATAAGAAGCCACCATTCCAGCAAGCCTGTTTCTGCTGGATTTTATAGTTCCAGCTTATTTCCTTATTGAATAGAAAACTAGTTTTATTGTATCTCTGTTATTTTGTGTTAAGCACCTACTAATAATGTGTAGTCATTTTGTTCTTTTCATAAAATTTGGATCAACTTCTCTTAATGTTTTTCAAGCACATAAACAAAATTCTAAAGAATGGCAAGCAATCAATTACCCTCTTAAGGTCCGATCGACCAATTCGATCTTAGTTGAGGTTAATCATCATCATCATCATCACCATCCACTCTCTCCATACATACTTATGTAAAACTTATAAATACATTTTTTCAAATTAAAATATAATTACAAATAAAATATTTCAATATTTAAATGATATTTAGTTTTTATGAATACACCAAAAATTTGTATCTAATACATTAATTTAAAATCTAATCAAACAAAATTTACATTAATTTAAAATCTAATCAAACAAAATTAATAGGAAATAGTTTCTTCCGTAATAAGTACAACCATGATTGTGATAAATAGTTTATTATAAGAAAATTTCCTATACTTAATCTCTATCATCTATTTGTCATAGAGTTTATTATAAGAAAATTTCTTCTACTTAATATATCATATATTTGTCATATATTTGTCATAGCTCCTTAAACGTTACAACAATCATTTAGTTACCAAGCTTCGAGTCTCAATTGACCTTTCAAAATTTAGGGGAGAGAGTCTCTTTCAACGTGCTTTTATAATTTGGGGAGTTCCATGTTTCTTATTCTTTTTGCTCAAATAATGAGCTTTAGGGAACTCACTAAGGTTTGTGTTGGGTTTTGCATTATGTATTTTATGAATATAAAAATTACATTTGAAAATAAGAAAATGGGCTAGAATCCTATATCTTTTGTTCCTCATTTCGTTGATGGAATGGTGAGTTGTCTTGCCTTCATGAAAAGAATAGAGTTGTTTAAATCATTAATCCTACCACGAAGGTATGAAATTTCTTCATTGTGGATGAATTACAGGTTTGAGTAATCATTACTTCATGTGGACTCATATCTTAGTGATGAATCAAATCATAGAGTAAATTGGTGAAATTTATTTATAGTGGATGAATTACAAGTTTGAGTAATCATTACTTCATGTGGACTGATATTTTAGTGATGAATCAAATCATGGAATAAATTGGAGAGTGTAGTAGATTTTGTTGGACCATGAAATCTAACTACACAACATGGATTTCATGTTTTAATCTTTTAATGATTGGTGTCAATGAACTTTTAGTGGTGAATTTTTTTTATAGAATAATGATCAATATAAAACTTGAAATTGCTTTTATAATGTATAATACCATTTTTAAAAATGATATGAAAAACATATCACAAAATATGAAACTTCATATAATATTTTTGTTCTGAAATTTTTGCGACTAATGTTATGATAAGATAGTTCTTTCAAATTCATCGCATCCATTTTTAATTCGAAACCAAACAAATGTGGATGGGGTCAACCACATTTGTTTAATTTAGAAGATCAAATTAAAAAATGATATAATAAATCCAAAATAACTATCTTATCATATAATATTATCTTATACTAAAAACATTATAATTTCCATAAACACCCATTACTCACAAAGCATGCCTTGAGTATATAAAATTTCAAACAAACTTGAGCTTGAACCTACACTAAAATATCATGGTTTCCATGACCATCCGTTATTCACAGAGCATGCCTTTATTCTATAAGCATCTAAATAAGGCTTTGAAAGCTTTAAAGTTGAGCTTGAACCTATACTAAATTTAAAATATGATATATTTATTACAATCTAATCTCAAATTAATTTACTCATAGAGATCAATCATGAATTGTGTACTTTCTACTATGATTTGACATTTAAAGTATTTATAAAAAAATTGTAAAACATAATATGTTTTAAAAACAATTAATACTTGGATTTTTAGAGTGTGATTTTTTCATGATATACTTGTTTGCTTCCTTCATGGAATACTATAATAATTAATTTATAATAATTAGTTGGGTAATGACTCAGGTATTTTAGTATGAAAGTTTTAATAGGATATTTAATATTGCGAAAATTTTAACAAAGTAGTGTGTAATTAATCTTAAGCATCCATTTTTTTATTCAAGATACATAATAACAAATCATGATAAATTTAGAGAAATCTGATATTTAAAAAAACACTTTCATTATAAAAGTTTTGTGTATTGCAAATGTTTCAAGTACCATTTTTATTAATAAAAGTTCACTTAGTCTCAGTGCAATGCAGGTGAATACATTTTCATAGCATATGAGAAGACTATAAGAACCTAAATTTTATCATGGATTACATTTTTATAATATTTAAAATAAAAATTAATTAATTTTCTATATTTTTATATTTATAAAAAATTTCATTTACAATGTCAAAATGTCCATCACATTTAAAATTTAAATGAGCGTTTACAATTTTTGAAGGAAACAAAATGAGAGCATATTTATTTAAGGAATTATAGTGGTAAAGTAAGTAAAATAATGAGAGTGTTATACAAAAAACCACAATACTATGAATCAAAGGACAATTCGACAATGAAAGGGCAGGACGTTATAATATAATTAATAGTTAGTGTAAGAAAGATTTCACTCCTCACAAATATAAATTATTTTATATGTTAAAACAACAAAATTCAAGACGAAGTGCCATGAAAATGCCTAAATACCTTGCAATCCACTATCAAATCTCCTTTTTAATGCTACTATTTCCTCAATAAGAAAACAAAAAACAAACAAAAAACATTTTAGTTGTAATTGATGATATGAAATAGATATGACTCTGCAGTTAAATTTAAAAAAGGAAATTAAAAAAATAAAAGAGATATGAAAGAATTGTTTGTTTTATTCACTTATCAAAGATCTCGTTGTAATTTTACAATAATTTTACATAAAAATAATTTATACAATAAATTTATATAAAATAATTTATAATTCTACAATGGGTTTATATACAATTAATTTTTAAAGAAAAAATAATAATCTAAGATGTAGATAGCTTAAGTAAGCATTGAAAGTATGTAGCTAATTAATAATAAATGTAATTATAGATCTAGAAAGTGTGTTTGCAAAGGAGGAGTGTTCATAGTGATGCACTATGTTTCATGGGTGCACTTTTGTGTTTTGTATTAGTTCCTCTTAGTTTAGAATGAAAATGTCTCCTCTTTCCTCTTAAACATTGAAATATGTAACGAGGTGGAAATGGAACGTAAAAAGTAACATTCCATGTAGAGTGTTAAACTGCATCTAGAGGTGGAGCTAGCCAAATTGCTAAGAGTTGGATACCAAGATTGAATAGTTTTGTTTTGAACATGTTCTCTATCCATATGGAAAGAAGTAACTAGGGAATCATATAGGCACAACCATGAGGAAGGTTGAAGAAGATGTCTGTGGCATATATTTTATATGGATTCATGGAATATCAATGGAAATAGAATTCCCATGTGACTAAACTCTAAATCACTATTCCCATGAATTTGTGATGTGGTGCAATAAACATACGAGGCTTTGTGGTGACCTATTGATTGTATCATAAACAAGAGTCTCCAATAGGAAGTTTGGTGGAACAATAAATTGAAATACTAAAGAATATACTATAAATAATAATGTGTCATGGTTTCCTCTCAGTTTAAGAATGAAACTACAAAGAGAAAAAATGTTGAAAGACATTTATGTCCACGCTAAGTGTTGATTGACAAGAAGTTGTGGAACTATTGAGAGATTGGTGTTGTTGTTGAAGACTGAGTGGTTGATGTGAGGATCTACCTAGTGTCAATGTCCTATGGTTCTAAATTCTAAGGGAATGTGGAACCTTAGGTGAAAATTTTGTGTTAGGCCATAAGTGTTGTATATGTGGATAGAGTGTTGGCTCCATGTGAGAATGCTCAATCCAAAATGGTAATGCAACTATGAATGGTGGAATAAGTGTCTCTTTGGAATCATAGATTGTAGTATTCTAGATATAAAGTAATATGCATAATATAAATATTTTGTCTAGAAGTGGTAGAACAACAATCATATAACCAGAACAATACCAGAATAACACCAAAAATAACACCTTGATTAATGATAGCATTGTTTACTTGCCTCTTCAAGGGGGAAACCTCCAACATAGAAGAACTCTATTACAATAATATCCAAGAAAAATATTCCGATACCCTCTACTCTTATTTATACTAAATCTATCTATCCAAAAGAACAATCTAGAGGAAGATCCTTCTAGAAGCGAAAGCTTCTATTAGGTCTTCTTACAATTGACTTATTCCTCCTTATTGGTAGGCCTTATTAATATTGATCTTTATTACATGAAAATATATTATTCTACCCACTTGTGGGGTTAGGTAGGTTAGGTCCCTATCATGCCCTCCCCCTTAAAATCAACCTTGTCCTCAAGGCTTGAGATGAGAAAATTGTTGCAGAATGGTAGCTGGCTCTCAGGTGGCATCTGCGGGAGTTGTGTATTTCCACTAGATTAACACTTCCTTGATGGTGCGTTGATGAAGATGATGTTGACGTTGATCCAAAACTAATTGTGGATGCAACTAGATGGATCCTTCTTCATCCAACTCAGGAAGGCTGGTTTGAGTTTGGAACTTAGTTGCAATCACCTTCTTGAAGAAGGAGACATGAAAAACAAGATGGATCTTAGAAGAACTAGGAAAATCTAACTGATAGGCCACCTATCCCACACTCTTGAGAACTGTCTAAGGACCATAAAATTTGGGCACTAGTTTCTGACAATGTTAGGCCTTGAGTGAAGTTTTTTTATAAGGTTGCAGTTGAATAAATACGTGTTCTCCTCCAAAAAATTGACGTTCCGAGTGATCTTGATCAACTTGTTGCTTCATACGATTCTGAGCCATGACCAAATTGCCTTTGAGGGTATGTAGAATATCTTCTCGAACTGTAAGTGTTTGGTCAACTGCTTGAACCTTCGAGACACCTGGCATGTAGGAGTAAATGGAAGGTGGATTTTGTCCATATACTACTTCAAAAGGAGACATGCAAGTAGTTGTATGGTAAGAAGTGTTGTACCACCATTCAACTAATGGTAACCATTGAGCCCATTGAGTTTTTCTTTCAGAGGAAAAACACCTCAAATAAGTTTCCAAAAACTTGTTGACAACTTCAGTTTGACCATTAGTCTGGGGATGATAGGCAGTGTTGAGATGCAATTGGGTTCCTTGTAGCCTGAATAGTTCTTGCCAAAAATTGCTGGTGAAAGTGAGGTCTCGATCAAAAACAATAGAATGAGTCATGTCATGAAGCTTGAAGATAGGATCCATGAAAATCTGAGCCACATTCGATGCAATAAATGGATGTTGGAGAGAACATAAATGAGCATGCTTGGAAAGGAGATCAACTACCACAATGATGACTGACTTATTGCCTAATTTAGGTAATCCCATAGTAAAATCCATAGATATGTCCCTCCAAATAGAGGGTGTAATTGGAAGTGGTTGGAGTGTGTCAAGGGATTTGATTGTTTCTCCCTTGTTACATTGACAAACATCACATTATTCCAAAAAAAATTGAATGTACTTTTTCATACCAGCCCATAAAAAAGAACATTTGAGCCTGTCATAGGTTTTGGTAAACCCTGAATGCCCAGTTGTGGGAATAGCATGAAGGTGAGAAAGCACCGTGGATTTAATTTTTGAATGTTTACTTAAATACAAATGACCTTTGTAGCAAAGCTCATCATTGTGCCAAGAGTAACCTGGGAAACTAGAGAATTGTCTTGCAATTGTTGGATTAGATGCAAAATTTTAGGATCTTGTAGCCATTCCTGGAAAACCTCTTAGAGACAATTAGGTACAATGAAGGATAGGGAGAACAAGGACCCTTCATCTTCATATTTTCAAGAAAGAGCATGAGAAAGAACATTTTATTTTCCTTTCTTGTAAATGATCTCATAATCATATCCAAAGAGCTTAGTTACCCATTTTTGTTTCTCTAGAGAGGAAGTTCGTTGTTCCAGAAAATACTTGAGGCTTTGATGATCTATGTTAATTTGGAAGTGTTTCCCTAATAGATAAGGGTACCATAGATCCATTGTATGCATAATAGGCAACATTTCCTTTTCATAGATTGATTGGCCCAAATGGCATTCTAAAAAAAAATTGTTGGTAAAGGCCAAAGGTATTCTCTCTTTCATAAGGACTACTCCAATTCCTCTCCCAGAGGCATCACATTCTAGGACAAAGGTCTCTGTGAAAAAATGAAGGGCCAAGACCGAAGTAGTACACATAGCCACCTTCAATGCTTGAAAGGCGATATCAGTTGTGGGAGTCCAAGTGAAATAATTACTTTTAATTAGAGAAGTGAGAGGTGCCACAATCTTGCCATCATTCTGAACAAACTTGTGATAATAGATTTTTAAACCCATAAAACCACACAATATTTTGATAGTATTGGGGTGAGGTCAATCCTGCACTGCTTTAATCTTCTTAGGATCCACCCAGAAACCAATTTTCCCAACAATATGACCCAAGTACTCAACTTTTGAGGTGCCAAAGGAACATTTAGAGTGTTTGAGCAAAAGTTGATGCTGAGTTAATAGATGAAGAACTTGATCCACATGGGCAAGATGGGATTGCCAAGTTTTACTATAGATGAGAATATCATTAAATAAAACTAAGACAAAATGATGGAGAAAAGAACGAAAGACATGATTCATGAGGCTTTGGAAGGTGGAAGGGGAATTACATAGGCCAAAGGGCATGACCAATAACTCATAGTGACCCTCATGAGTTTGAAAGGTAGTCTTGGGGATGTCATCAAATTGCATATGTATCTATGGTAACCAGAATATGAATCAAGTTTAGTGAAATATTGAGCAACACTCAACTCATCCAAGAGATCATCAATGACAGGAATAGGAAACTTGTCCTTGATGGTGAGTTTATTGAGGACACAAAAGTCGGGACACATGCACCAAGTACCTTCTTTCTTATGTACCATGACCAAAAGAGAATAATAAGGGTTGGTTCTAGGGCGGATAACACCTTCTTGTAGCAATTCCTACACTATTTTCTCAATTTCATTCTTTTGGGAAAATGGTTGACGATAAGGGAGAACATTAGGAGGAAGAATTCTAGGAACAAGGGTTATGGAATGATCATGAACACCACGAGAGGGTGGAAGTCCCTAACGAGTGGAAAAAATTGTTTGGTGTTTGGAGAGAATAGCTTAGAGGTCAAGATGCACAAAGGGTGTCTCAACCATGTGAATAGAATGGAGTTAAGCAATAATAATGAAGTGGAATTTCTTGAGGATCTTTTCAATGCAAACGGAACTGATGATCTCATGAAAACCAACTGTGAGACCTTGAAAGTGATATATGTGTCCCTTTTGTTGGAATTGCATGGTTAATTCCTTAAAATCCATAAGAATGGGACCCAAAGTGTGTAACCATTCAACACCTAGCACAGTGTCACAACCACCCATTTCAATGGAAAACATATGATATTTCAAGTGGTAATGTCCAATTTGAAGACATACATTTTCACAATGCCCACCACATTTCATGGACCCACCATTGTCTATCATGATTTGAAAATTATTGACAACACAAATATAACAATTGGTTTCCTAGGCAATGCAACGATGAATAAAATTGTGGGTGCTACCACTGTCAACAAGGATGATGACCTTCCTATTATTAATACAACCAATGATATTGAGGGTTTGTGGAGCAGAGAAGCTAGTGAGTGCATGAAAGGAAATGAATGGTTCAACTTTAGGTGGGTTAGTCGGCTCCTTGGTAGCATCGGGAAGGGAGAGCTCTTAAAAAAGTGGAACTATCACATCTTTGTTGGGAACATCTTCGGAAATGGCCATAAAATGTTTTTGTTCCTTACACTTGTGCCCCAGAAAATATTTTTCATCACAATTATAGCAAAGACCCTTCATTTGGTGTTCACCCATTTCATCCCTAGTTAATTTCTGGACCTTGAGGGGAGTTATAGGGGGGTTAAGATTAGAGGGTCAAGGGTGAGGAACAAATAATGGTTTTTAGTTCTAGGAAAAAACAACTTGTTGGGCCTCTTTATCACGTTTAGTAGCTTCCAACCAAGTCTGAGGGTAGGCCATGAGAACTTGTGATCAGATTTCATCCTTTAGGCCACTAATAAATCATTCACAGAAGAAAGAATCTGACATACCCTCAGTTCGAAAGTCCAAATGCTCAAAAGAAGTTATAAAGTCGTCTAATGTGCCTGATTGTTTCAACTTGGTCAAATGACCAAGATAGTGTGTATTAGTTTCAAAGAAGTCATAGATATTTGCAACAAACTAGGTCTAGGAAATATACCCTTAGCATGGATTTTTACACCATTTACACCATTGTCATCATTTAGGATCTATATAGAGGACGCCAAAAAAAGTTTGGCCAAGTCATCATTAATACCATGCAGAGAAAAATATTGCTCCATTTGAGTGACCCAATCCGTAGGATCAGAGCCATAAAACTTATTGACCTCGGTGCGGGGAATATGGGGGTCAAGTTGAAAGGAGTTGGATTGAAAATGCAGAGAATGAGAGGACCCAGTAGCATCAGGTTGGTCTGAGGAGGAAGGACCCGAAGGGCGGTTTAAGAACTGGTTGAAAGAATACTAGAGTCTGTTAAATTGGTTCACGAAGTTGGCTTCCATGGTGTCAAATGTTTTGTCGACTTGGGTATCGATTTTTGCAAGGAGGGAATTGGTAGAGGCAATCTCAGATGTCACGTGATTGATGGAAGCTTGCATGCCTTGGTTTCAAGTTGTGGCCATTTGGAGAGGGGAAGTTTGAGTAAGGAAAAATGGGTGGGTGGGACCACAAAAGAGACTTATAAGTGATAGGTGTTATCACATAAACTTCCCCAAGGTCACAACTAACAACCATAGGTGCAGGAAAGTAAGAGAGTGTAGTTTCAAGTAGCAAAACACCACTGTGCATTTCGATTTGGTACCATCTCTAAACATAGTTGGAAGGTTTCTACAATTGGTAGGAAGATAAAACATTGGTGGAGGCACTAAAATAGTCGGCACGCCCAGATTGCAGAGTGCGATCTGATCGATGACCACCAATCATTTCGGCGCCAAAAGTTGTGTGGGTGTTAAAATCCAAAGGGTGTTACGAAATCCAAACCATAGTATTGTGGGGAGGATACCTGGCAGAAAGCGGTACATTTCGGGCCTAAAAGCAGTGTGGGACCAAACCTCTTTCGATGGCCCCAAAATCACATGATCCTACAACATCGTATGTAACAAAAACATGTGGCCACCCCCTGGTAGTCAAGACGCATCTCGATCCTGAGGAGGATTCAACCTATGAACAAATATTAACTTTTGTGGCCCGAATTCACATGCTTATTCATTGCCCAATCCATGAGTGGCACATGGTCACCCGCTAATCTTATAGCCATGCTCTGATCCCGAGGAAGATTCAATTAATGAAAAAGGACTGGTAGTTGAAACCTCAGCTCAGTCCATAAATAGAAGGCGTGAAATCTCTAGACGAGGAGATGAAACTGTGAGTCCAAGGTACCGCAATGGACGGTTTTGTCTTCCAGGCCCATACTGATATGATATTGTGTCTGACAAGATGAAACACACACACTTTGATAGAAGGATGCATAGGCATAAAGCCTTAAATGGGATGGCCATATCACACTCTTGGAAGTTGTGGACTGCTCTGAGTATAAATAGATCAGTTCAAGAATTTTTTTATGGTCTTCGATGGTTTAGCAAAGTTCCCCATTTTGTAATTTTTGATAACATAGTTGTTCTCTGGTTATGTATGAGACTTGAGACTTTCTCATTAATAGAAGTCAACTTCTTTCATCATCTTGTTTAATCTGTGTTGAAACACTTGTGCATGGAGGGTCCAAATGAGGGTTGTAATTGTATTGTAATGTAGTTTTGGTTATAATGTTGTTTTGACCTCTCTCAGTATTTTCTTTGCTGCCTTGTTTCCTCTTATGTTGAAATGCTCATGCATGGAGGATCCAAACACGTTTTTGTAGTCACATGGTAATGGAGGCTTGATTATTATGTTGTTGTGATTTATTTTAGTGTCTGGAGCTTAAGTTCAAGAGTTCTCTTGTGCTTAAATTTTTCTTCACCAAGATTCTTGAAGGTTGGATGCTCATGGTAGAATTTTCCACTCTCCTCACTAAGTCTTCCTCCTTCTCACATTTATCCTTATACCACTGATTGAATTTAATGAGGACCTCATTTCTTTATGCATTTCTTGTCTAGTTTCTGTGTTTAAACATTCTTGTACCAAGCTTTCTCCATTTGATCTCCACTCATAAACCTAAATCCACAAACATTTTGATGGGTACTTGGCTTATCCTCTTGTAGTCTGAGGGTGAATATTAGTGATAAAATTAATGGCATCGTTGTTGGGGAGTGAATTAAAGAAATTTCCCTAGGATTGAACGACAAAGAAATTCTAATTATGAAGGTGCATTAGAAATCAGTACCTTGAAGATTGCAACTTGCACCTGGTGACTCCATTGTTTCAGTTGTGTCTCCCAAAGGAAGACACACGAGGTATACTCCACAGCTTCCTCTGGAAACACCTGAAGCAGACCCATAAAATATTATCAAGAAAGGAAATCTTTCTCAAGAATGCTTTTCAGCTGCTGTTCCAAATTGAAAATCTCCTTGGGAAGAATGACATTGCAGAGATCTACTTTTAGATGGTGACTAAAGTTGGACACATTATTTTGAATACTCATCGTTCACCATGGAAACTCCACTGGTTTGAAATGGAGAATATTTTATCTTAGAGATATGCCTTCTATTATTTTTCAAAAATAGTTGGTTTCCCTAATCCATTTCCTAGTAGAGATGAATGGGAAAGAAGCCTTCCTAAATTTCATGGAGAAGAGTGGGAGGTACCAACTGAACACTTGTTTTATTTTTATGATTTTATTTATCATCTTCATATCGTTCATAAATATGTTTAGATAAATCTTTTCAGTTATTCAATAGAGGAGATTGCTCATGATTGGTGTCGATCTCTTCCAACTGCAAGTAAACTCTTTGACAGGTTTTCATGCATCTTTTAATTTATTTTGTACAGAGTACTTTTCAGCTGAACGTATTTTTGAGGGATGTTGTGAAGAGTTTTATTTGCTCCATAAATATTCTTCTAGTCATGAAATCTCGATTTGTGATGAAGAATTTATTGTAGAAGAAAACATTTACCATGAATATCATGAGGTGTTGAATGATATTCATTATGATAGCAATAACACATAAACATTTGGCATCATATCATATGTATCTATTGTTTTAAATATTCATTAATATCAACATGTCTCTTCTGAATATTCCAATGTCAAAGAGCAGGTGTATTATGTAGTAGATATTTCGATTGACTATGAAGCTGAGATAGATGATAAGCTAGTTAAAAAAACTAATGAAGATTTCTCTCTGTTTTTTCCTAGATTTTCAGAATTGAAGGCAGATGTTGTTTTTTTCTCTTATAAAGGAAATGCAGAGGATATTCATGTCCTTGAAACAAATGTTTTTGGAATCCCTTCTTATGATGATGAATTTGTTTAGACCAAAAACAACCAATTTTTGATGAATATCCCAGTGAAGATGATGAAGAGAAGATCTTTTTCATGGCCTCTTTGGAACCTTGTAGCATGGTTCTTGTGTATGATAATTATGAACCTGATCCTTGGGAGGGCCATGAAGGAGAAAATGAAGAGATAAATGTCCATCTTATCTCAAGTCCAACACTTGTAAATGAAAAAATATCACCTAGGATTAGCCAACCTGCATCAATCATTTACACACTTGTACATGCTAAGAAAATAAAACGACAGGTGAGAAATAATGAAGTAAAGGAGGTAATTTCTTACCAGTTTAGTGTGCCTTATTATAAATTTTATGACCCGGTGGGGTTATATATCGAGTTGAGTTCTCCAAAAGAATTGGAGCCTACAAAATTATTTGTCTCATCATCATTTGAGGGTATTGACAATGTTACAAAACATGTCTTCATTATGTTGTCATACTTCCTTTATGTTTTGAGGATAATGTGCATTGAAAGGAGGAATTATATTACCAAGAAGTTTGGGTGGATATGGTCGAAGTTTGATTTCACCTAGCATTTAAAAAAAAAAATAGTTAGTCTAGGATTATACATAAATAAGCTTCCTCTTGAGCACATGTGTTTGTTTTAGTTTTTGTAAGTAGAAGAGTGTACATGTCGGTTGTGGTCCTCAGCAGGATGTATTTGATCTCAACTCCACAAGACAAAGGATAAGGCACTAGAACTATGTGTTCTTGGAAGCTCATAGGGAGCATGCCATCCCCTATGGAGCCAAATGTTATCACATAAAGTTTCCCAAGGTCACAACTGACATCCATAGGTGTAGAAAAGCAGGCGAGTGTAGTTTGCAACAACAAAAATCCACTGTGCATTTCGATTTGGTACCATCTCTAAACAAAGTTGGAAGGTTTCCACAATTGACAAGCATATACAAATTTGGCAGGGGTGCTAAAATAGTCGGCGTGCCTAGATCACAGAGCGCGATCGGATCGATGACCACCAATCATTTTGGTGCCACAAGTTGCGCAGGCATTAAAATATGAAGGGCAGGATGAAATACAAACCATGGTATTGTGGGGAGGCTATGTGGTAGAAAGCAGTGCATTTTGGGCCCTAAATCGATGTGGGACCAAACCTCTTTCGACAGCCCTGAAATCACGTGCTCCTACAACATCCTATGCAACACCTGCGCGTGGCCACCCCCTGGTAGTCAAGACGTGTCCCGATCCCAAAGAGGATTCATCCTATGGACAAAGACTGACTTTTGTGGCTCGAATTCACATTCTTATTCAACGCCCAATCCATGAGTGGCATGTGGTCACTTGCTAACCATCCAACCATGCTTCGATCCCGAGGAGGATTTAGTTAATGAAAAAGGACTGGTAGTTAAAACCTCAATTTAGTCCATAAATAGAAGGTGTGAAATCTCTGGCTAAGGAGACATAACTGTCAGCCCGAGGTACTGTAATGGATGGTTTCATCTTGCATGCCCATATTTATTTGAGATTGAATCTGATAGGAGGAAACACACGCAGTCTGACAGAAGGATGTGTTGAGCACTCAACACACCCTAAAAAGTCTATGTCCATTTCTAGTTTTTGGGTACCACTTGATCCTTTGCACTGTCCGTTTTCACTTCAGTATGAAACTGATGCCTGCACCTATCTTTTATGTTTCATGTTAAAATTGTTTAAAGTATGCTCAAACACACAACAAAGAATCATCTTAACTTTAAATGGGACTTAACAACTACTTAAGGAATTGAAAGTCTAAAGCTTTCCCCAACACGCCTAGGAATTTCGGCATCAGTAAAGGTCAAAGGTCATGGAAATATCTTGAATAAGTTCAAAATAGCCAGGCGTTGATCTTCATCGACGTCGGTGGATGGAAGTATCTCTTTTCTGGGAATAATCTTTGGTAGGAATATCGCCGAAGACCGATCCGTTTGGCTTCAGTAGGAATATCGCTGAAGACCGATCCATTTGGCTTTGGCAAGAAAATGAAAAATAAGTGTTGCGCAAGGAGAAAAGTGGTATCGCTGACTCCCGAAATGATTTCAGCGTCGGAAATTAAAAAATGGATAATCCACAAATAAAAACTACATTTTAATTTTTCATTTTAATACTGATCCCCGACGTGTTCCAAGCATCGACAATCGCAGTATCTAACTCTCCTAACCAAGTGTTAAATTTTATGTTTAAATATTTTAATAACCCCTAATTAATAATTCCAGATCAACATCCATAAACATCAGAAGTTTTGAAAGGAACATATCAACAAACTTACAAGGCAACTTAGAATAATAACAATTATAAATTTCATATTTTGCACGAAAACTTAGATAAAAAAACATAGTAAATTTATATACAAAAAGGGAATGTGATACATTCAAGACACTCTCATATTTTTCATATAATTAGAGCTCCCACCAAGCTTGGGTTACATACAATTAGACAGGATCGACATCCTAAATAACTGGCCCAGTCACAGTGAGAAGGAAAATCCCTTACAATACAAAATGGAGAAAACTATCTAGCATCACTTCGGAGAACACAAAACAAGAGCCCGCCCATTATGTATCTTCTGCACACGGACCTTCTCCTGGACTACTCCTCACACCCTGCAATGTTTTCTTTTCCTCTTTCATTGTCATCCTTTTCACCTCATGGAACAACACAATTGTATCTTGTGCTTCTTGAATCTACCTCTGGAGCCAAACTATGCTTCCTTCACGACCCTCCGACGTCGATACCTCCCGGTTCTTTGCCACTAACTAGATACACAACTCTTTATTTTCTTGGTAGACTTCAGCTATGGCAAGTTGGGCCTACTCTAACTATTGTATGGGACTCTTAACAGGAGAACCTGGTTCCTTTGACCTTCCCTTTTGTCTCCCACTTCCTCTACTGATAGTCCCGACAGGTTCCGACCAATTAGTGAGCATCACAGAACCCTCAGCGGCTGGATGTACACTCAGCTCAGCTGGGAGGCGGTCTTCTTCCCTTTTTCCCTTATCTTACCTAGGCCTTCCCCTTATCCATGGTGTTCTCTCCTGAGAGGGCATGACCCCAACATATTTATTTCAGATGAACTTCTCTCCACCCCTACCTCCATTGGAGATGCTGACATTGTTTCCAAGCAAAGGCTGGTATATCCCATTGGAGCTTCAGGGACACTGGAAGCCAATAAGAAAGAGTCACTTGCATTCTGGGGCTCGGACCTGGCACTTTGGTTGCCTCGTAAACCCCGTACCTTGTTTAAAGGGGATCCCATAGTGAAACAATGTAGTGTCTAAGACATATGACTAGAATAAACTCACAACAACAATGTTACAGAGGTATAAACTCGACATATGCATATAATTCCCCACAGAACTCCTAGAATTTATAGTGGAACGAAGAAGTGAAACAAAGCATGTCAAAGAACACTCATGCCTCACTACATGATGTCTTGAATATTTAATGCATCACAACTACTCGACAGATGCAATCCAAAATGCATAAAATGTCATCGATCAGAGTTGCAAGGAATATATGGTACGATCACTCCAATCTCTTTAAACTCCCCGACTTCCATTATTAATGATTGATAGTTGACACACTTGATGATACAACATTTAGAGGCATTTAATAGCTTCCTTATTATGATATCCAATTTTTTGGGAGCATATGCATGCATGCTCGACTCTGGCGTCTTTTCCTATCCCCAAAGGTCAAGCAGCTACTGTGACGGTTCCGACACTCATATCTATCGTACTTGATTTGATATGCTATGTCCCACTGATGTAATTCATTTAATATGAAGAAGAGCATCGATGTGGAGAAATAAATCACAGTTCATTCGAAGGGGCGACTGGAATCACGAAATATTCTTGGTTACCGAACAGAGCTTGCTCTGTGATCTCGTCGAAGAAATCAAAAAAAACATCAAAGTAGAATCAAAAGAGAAATGAAGGATATCAAGCTCCATGAGTTCATCACCCCTGATAAATTTATCGACCTGAGTGACATGGTCAATTTTCATGCCAAACAAGACTCGATATGGACCAAAGAGCTCGCAAAGATGATTGATGCGAGGCCAGGGCAAGTGCAGCAATTCATAGAACCTCCGATCAAGGCCCAAACCATGCTACAGTAGTTGAACTTCAATTTATTAAAGTATCGGGCACATGCAGTAGTCATGAGGGGAATATATCCGGCTCTGATGAAACAACACAAGTTTCCATGGGCCCAAACTTGTGAAGAACTGTTTATCAGCTAGACTGAATACGATAAAAGTCACCCTTTCCAAGAAATATCTCAAGTTGAATGTTAAAGAAACTTTTAGAAGATAACGCCACGTGGTGATTTTTTCTTTGCTTAAACTGCACTTAACCATTAATTTCAGTTAACCTTTATGTTATAAATAAAGACATCGACCAATTATTCAAGGTCGATGGTTGTTGTAAGAACTCTTTTTTTTTTGTTGTTAAGAATTATTTTGAAGCTGCTAGGAATTGAGAAGTCCTTCTGGACCAAAGACCAACTATTTTCATAAAATGCATGTGATTGGAATTGGAAAAGAACTACTTCCTATCCTGTTTCATGAATGATGCAGTAATGAGTAAGAGAAATTAATTATGTTGTCAAGTTATCTAGTGCAATGTCTTGATGTTCTTTGCTTTAAAGATGAAGATAAATCATTTTGTTATTATGTGATGAAAGGTTATTGTAGATGAATTATTTTTCTTTCCATTATGTTATTACATATGTGATTTATTTCTTATAATTAGTTTCTTAGACAGTAATTGGATGCTCACATTGTTAATGTATTAGTACTAGTCATGTGGTATAGAATCATTTTTTGCATGATTGAGCAGTGGGTTATCCCAAGCTTAGCCTCTTCCCCAGTAGTTTAAACTTAATCCATTTTATTGTAAAGTTAGTTTATACTGGCTTTCATTTCTCATACCAGTCCCACCCAAGAGAAAATATAGAAGAGAATAGTCATAACTAAAAGAAGAGCCTTCACAAGAAAACACAAATCACATCGATAAATTGACCGGATCGCAAGATCTGGAGAACCATTCCATCTTCAAATGCTACAGAGTCTGATTGGGACTCAGTGGTGAGTTTGGCTCCTACAATTTAGTCAAGGGATTTAAGACCCATCAAAAGAATTTCCACTAGAATGAGGGCCTGACAATGAATGGATGAATATATATTTTACATAGAATTTCAAACAACCAATAGATTCGTAACGACCCACATGCATGGCTAGTCATTCAATAGACAACCCACACACATTGAGTATTCCTGAAGTGGGTAAATCACCCCATCTCGAGGAAGAACCTTTTCACCCTGAAATACCTTACACCCTTCCTCATGAGGAAGCAAATCAATTCAGGAGAATCACAAGAGCCTACACCTGACAAATCGGTGTGTTGTCCTTAGCTCCCATACTCCCTCGAAGAAAAAAACAAAGAAGACTAGAGGTTAGCACTCCCAATGAGGTTTTCATACAATCTGTAGAAGACTTAATAGATTTTGTGATTACCAAATTTCAAGAACCTCTTGATATGATACCCGAAATGCTAGTCGACAACATCTCTGAGCCAAACGAATTTTCGAAAGAAGAAGAGTTCGACTTAGATTCTGAAGATATGGAAAGAAATAATAACCATGAAAAAGAAAGGGAAATCCCACTTCATAAAAACCAACCTTGGTTGGCCAGAGACATCATGGCCATCCATGGACGAGTACATAATCTTCCTTGGTACCCGGAGAATATGCTTCCCAAGTATGACCTAAGACTTCAAGTTTACCTTAAGATCACATCAAGAAGTTCATACTCATGATTAGACTCATGAATGTTCAACATGAAGATGTAGTCTATAGACTTTTTCCATACACATTTGAAAATTCATCTTCCATGTGGCATTTTAATCTGCCAGTGGGATCTATAACTAGATGGACCAGGTTCCAGAAATATTTTCTAGATAAATTTTCAAATGAAACTACTAGAGGAGCTATGATGGCTTAGTTGTTCGTGGCCACCATGAGTCCAAAATAAAGGGTCAAATATTTCAATCAAATATTCACGACCATTTTGAACAAATTCCAGCCCACGATAAAACCAACTCAAGAGTTGCAGATCGAGGTTTATGCTAACACACTCTCGACTTCTATTTATATGTTTATAAAGAGATCCTCTAAGAAAACCTCGATGAAATTTTATGAAGAAGCCAATAAAATAGAATTTCAGATGAAAGGATGTAAAGAAGGTCAGGCCTCTCTAGTAAAGAAAGAATCCCAACCCCCTCCCAGGAGAGGACTCCTTTTGACTAGACCGTTGGGAAAACCGGTTGAACAAACTCCCAACAAAGGTAATGGATATATAGAATATCTAAAACGCATGGTTAAGAAATTATCAAATGAGTTCATAGACATGAAGAGAAATGTCGAAGAGGGAAACCAAGGCCAAAGGCCCTATAAGAAACCCTCCTTTCAAATCAATTGAACCTTCCCCAGCCAACTTAAACATTGATCTAGGGAATGTCCCGTATGAATATTTCTGTACTTATCATCAAGAAACCCAATATAAAAGAGATTTCCCTCAATGGGTACATGCCATGAATTTGATGGCCAATCGATTTCTAGATGAAGTCTCCCTGACCAAACAACCAAACATCTTGGTCATGAATATTGCAGACCAAGAAGAGATTGACCCACCATGAGATACAGGCATGTTGATATGGGATCTCGACCTGATCATGTCTTCTGATGACCTGTTTGAGTCTCGAGAACAACCCATGGAAGTTTCAGTGATACAGATGCGCAGTGAGGGCTCAGCTAGCTCAAAAGATACCGACACCACCCAGGCCTCGAAAAGTAAGATAAATCCCAATCACCCAAAAACATATTTCGCTCTCGGTAAAAATCATGTACACATTCATACCTAGGAATCACCCAAACTAGATTACAACGTAGTCAAATATTTGAAGAAGCTAAAAGCCAATATAGTAGTTATGGATATATGCATGATTCCTCAATATAAGGACTTTCTGTTACAAGCTTTGACTTCAGTAGAAAAATCGACGATGGGTAATGGTTGTTGGGCTCTAAATATGTCTTAAAAACAACCTTAGTTTAACGTTAATTTACCAACCTGAGGATTTGTCTTTAATCTCAAGAACATCAACAAAGTCTATGCAAATAGCTTGTAGAGGCTAAAATCGCGTAGCTAAAGCAAACCTGAGTTTATCCACAATCAAGTTCCTCAATGTTCATTTAAAGATTCTAAGATTAATATCTTACTTAACAGAATTGAAATCTAACTGCTAACATGTTGTGAATGAAAAGGAACTAGCTAGCCTGCTAAATCCATTTAACTGAAAAGAAATGATTGAATTTCAGTAACGGCTTGCAGAATTGACCACTAACTAGGAATCAAATTGTTGGAAAGGAAATAGTGAACTATTCTAATGGAAAGAAACTGCAATTGTAATATAATCGCAAGGAACATCAAACATAATTGAATGGAAAGGAACAACTATTGTAACTTTAACTGAAAGGAACAACAATTATAACCTATTCAAAAGGAACAGGAAATGTGAATCTTAAGTTAAAGGAATAGTGCATATGAAAATGTGAGGAACTATCAAGAAGAAAACTACATTAATGGAAATTGGAATACACAATCATTAACACTCAAGAGAGATATCTATCTTCTATATGCAAACCGTATGAAATCATTAGCACTCTTATGCATTAGTCTTAACTATTGTGAAAGGGAATTGAATCGTAAAATAAAAATCAAATTGATACAATTACAACTAAAACAGTAGCTCCTTTAGACTAGGCTCTTGGTCCTTAGAAGCACTACTACGAGAAACTCAGTATATAGAAATGGTGAAAATGATCAAATTTTTTATTAACTTCATAGTTGGTACATCATTCACAAAAACGGCTTGTGCAGAGTAACTCTGAGTCTGAATACTTGAACGCAATTCTTAGATTGTTTTCTAGGATCTATTATCCTCTATATATACAATAATCTTAGTAAATCAAGCCATCCTGAGGATCAGAAGATCCTCAAGATTGATTTACTGTTATAGAGTTACAATATAGAAAACCAAATCATCTTTAAAACTACTTTTGTGCCAAAAGTCCTTAACCTCCAATGGCTTATGCATCTTCAAGATATCCTTTGTTATTTTGGTTTTGACAATATTTAACCAATCCTGTAACAAAATAAAACAATTCCAACCATATTTTAGAATCTATTCATCATGACTTCAATAATATCACTAGAAGACATATTAATCATTTTCCATTCTATTATCCCTAATTAACAGAAAAGTCATTCAATCTTGTATCACAAACTGTCTGAATAAGGAGGATATTTGTACCTTTGTCATAACCCAACATACCCCCCGGCTTACCTTCTTGCATGTCATCATGCAATATGATATCTTACATGTAAAGCAGTGATACTATAAGGAGGGAAAGTAGGTTCACCAGGTCTCCTAAACCCATTACATCTCTTGAGTTCTCTAAAAGCAACATCCTCCCTTTTCTTGTTAATTTGATAATCCTTCTGGTAACTTTCTGGAGGAAACCAGGGGAAAGGGGGATTATACCTGCACCCAATCCAAGCATTTCCTTCCTCCAGGAGTATTCTAGAATACGTTTCCACTCTATAGGTAGCTGCAAAGAAATTCCTGAACTTGAAGGGCTCCCTAATTTTGACTTCATTAGAGGATGCATCCCATCTTACCTTAGAAGCAGAAAGAGCTTCTTATTTGAGTTCTCTAAAGCATATGATATGGATAACCTATCTATGTATGGGGCCTAGAGAATATCTAACCCCCCCCCCCTTTTCATAAAGGTTCTATGTTGCATAATGGCTGGAAAGGACTTGAGGGGTTCTCCTCTGATCTAGAGATCTAAACCTGTTTCCCTCTTTATAAAATTCTTGTGAGCCTTGCCCCATCTAACTTATTTCTTAGTAAAGGATAGGAATGCCTGGAATTGAATGTCTCCAATAAAGGGACCAGGGTCATTTTTCCTGTCATCTTCCAAAATGAAATTATGGAAGTATAATTCACATAGAAAATACTATACCTTTTCTTTTTTCTCTCTGAAACATGAAATGAAATCAGGGACAGTGGAAAATGTAATCGACTTACCTACTCTGATGGATTTTAACCTTAACAACAGGTAACTTTCTAGCAAGAATAGGGTATAATTGGTGGAAGGGGCTCTACAGTTGATTGCATCAGAGTAAACATCACAAATCTCCTTGATTTGCTCCAAAGCTTTTTCAAATTGGCTTTGCATTTTCTTAATATTTTCTTGAGCTTTGGTGAGATCAGCATATGTTTCACTTTCTGTTGCTGACATATCCTTCATTTGTTTAAAAACCTTTTGATGTTCATCCCTAGTTATCATTTCTTCTCTGGATTGAGTTAAGGCTTGTTGAGCTTGTACCAGCTCTGCCTTTAGCCTACCAATAACATCATCCTATTCTCGAGACTGATCTAATTGATATTCTTCTATAGTGCCCATCTCATCTCTAGATTGATTTAATTCTTGTTGAGATTGTACAATCTCTATTTCCATTCTATCAACAATATCATTTTGTTCCTGAGATTGGAATGCTAGATGTTCTGCCATAGTCATCAATTCATTCCTACTTTGAATCAATCTTTGTTGGGAGTGTATCAATTATTCCTCCAATCTCCTAATGGTGGGGTCTTGTTCGAGGGATTGAGGTATTTCCTCTAAGACTAGGGTATCTTTCTGTACCTCAGCATCAATAGTTTATGAATGAATTACCTCCTCATTCTGAGCTACTGCATCCTCTACTGTTATCTCTTCAGGGTTTGTCTATGTTCCCATAGAGTTTGTAGTGATTGTTCTTTTAGGAAGAGGGTTTCTTCCCTGCACTATGGAACTTTTGTTTTTCTTTCTTTGGTGGGACTTATCTTCTTGTTCTAGCTGCTTCCTCAATTCTTTAATAATTTCTCTGAGTTTTCCAACCTTCAATTTTAATGCTTCAACTTTTTTAACCTTTCTCTTTAACATCTTTTTCTCCCTTTTCAGCTTTCTAATTCTCTTATGGATTTTTCCTTATTTCTGTTTGTGAGGAGTCTCAAGGTATTCCTTATTATGATCAGTAGGTATATTTTTTCATGTTCCTTCCAAGTGCTTTGTCTATTCAAGAGGGCTTATTTCCTCAAGATGTGGTTCTTCATATGTTGTGTCCTTGGGAAATGACATTTCGATATCAGGGAAATTTTCAGTAGGATTTGAAGAAGAGGCTTGTTCTTGATATCCTTTTGATTTATCTCTGTCAATTGAGGCTCCTAAGCTCCCTAAAACCCGAGTTATTTCTTCCCCATAGCTTATCAAACATTGTTTTGTCATATGCTCTGATGTTGGTTGGGTTTCTTCTTGACTATTTCCCTATGAAGTTTGTTCTATATGCTTAATACCCTGGTCATTTTCCTGAAAGGGATGCTCTGTTGTGTTCTGAATTTCTTCAAGGTTTCTTGTTCCTCTAATTCTCCTTGTTCTCTCAATGGGTGTTTTAGTAGCATCCATTTCTATTTTTATATTTCTGGTTAGTGGCCCTACTTGTGGGGTTTGAGCCTTTATCTATGAGGTTTGAGCCTCTGTCTATGAGGTTTGAACCTATGTCATTTGGATAGGGTATGATTCAACTTCAGGTTGAGGAGGTGGAACTTCTGTTTGGGTAGTGGTCTCCCCTTCCTGTATCTCCTCAATTTCTTGTGATGGATTTCCATGGTATAATTCAAGTTGTTCTAGTTGCAGAGGTCTATTGGTCCCAGTAAGATCCCCCCATGTTAATTGTGTTTGACTTAGGGCCTTACTTACTATTAGTTTAAGTAATCCATGGTGGATGATAATAGTAACATGATCCTTGGACTTCTTTGTTCTAACGACAACCTCATGTAACATGGCATTTAGAAAAAAAGATAGATTGATTACTAACCTTTGTTTGAGTTCCGCTAGCAGTTTGAGGTGGCGTGGTCGGATTACATCATATCACCCATCGCAGGTGATGTACCTCTAAATTACTCCTACTAGTTCTTTCCATGGTTCATTGAGGGTGTTGGGCTTAAGCCCCTTTCCTTTTTTATCCAATTCCTTGATAGGCTCTACGAAGGATTCTATAGCTTCTTTGAGCATTGTATATCTTCCCATTCACTAAATGCCTAAGTTAGGGAGACCTGTAACCTCTCCTATGATTTCCGGAGTAACTAGAATTCATATATCTCAAACCATGGAGGTTTCTCCCTGCAAATTCTGAAAGAATTCAAGTGTGATGTTCGTATCATAGCCTTGTAACCGGTTAAAATAATCTGTCCACCCCATGCACGATATAATTTCTCTCGCCTACTTTGTTACTTGTAGTGAAGTTGGTTCCCTACATACACTTCGACCACCTATCGTTCTATGAGAAAATGAGAACGATTATCGTTCCTGGTTGCAGACTTGGTTAGACCAACTTTGTGGAAAATATTACCAAAAATAGAAAATATCAAAGATGACGAGGGTATAAAGAAGTGGATTTTCCATTTATTACAGTCATTACAATCTTATTGGACAATGCGTCGAACGTTCACTCCCCTCATTATTGTAGAGGTCGATCTCGACCTTCAGCGTAGGTGAAAGTAATGAGTGTAGGTATTTCTGGTGAGAGGTAATAATTGCACTTTCGTCGCCGATGGGGATCAATCATATACAATTTTTTTTCCAAAAAGCATATTAACGATAATGATTTAAATGATAGTCTTCTTTCGTGGAAATTCGAATTAATTATACCTATACTCAGAAATGTTTTAAGGATAAATAAGCCAAATTAATTAAACATGTTCATTTAAAAATATTCCACATATCATAATGTTGTTACTTTTATCGAGTTTATTAAATATAGCCGAAATTATAGCCCCGTTATTGAGTAAAGGAAATCTAGAGACACGTAGAAACTTGGTGTTTTTTAGATAAATTTCCATACCACTGGCAGAGCCACTACTACCAACAGGCATCCATAGCCTCGACATGGTTTCCTTTTAACCCATAGATGAGCCTGTATCCTTAATAAATATTTGAGTTATATTCTCTTGAGAAGACCACTATCCTGGTTTGGTATCCAGATGATGATAATTCCACTCACTAGATTGTAACTTAAGTGAACAAGTTGTCTCGTGATGAGACCTCTTGTCCTTTGACACAAAAATGTCAAAAGGACATTGCCCCGGTGTGGTAGCCATAGTGGGAATGTCACTTAGGTTATTATCCTATGATTGAGGTAGGTTGGCTCGTGATGAGACCCCATATTCTTTGTGGGAGAAGTTTATTAGTTGCATTTATTTAACTTTTTTATTTTTTATTTTTTTAGAAGGGCTCTATTAAGGGAGGCTCATCTACTCCTTAAGAGTAAGGGATGGCATAAACAACTGTAAGGATGCCAAGTAAAAGTGTGCTTAAGACTCCTTATTATAATATGAGGAAAATTATCATTCAAGTATATTTGTATGTATATAGGGAAAGGAAACGAATTATGGTGGTTATAGGTTATGAACAAGATTTAAAATATTTCGAAGAGATTAATCCAATTTTTTTTTGATAAGGTATGACAGATAGCCCACAAAATTGTGATAGATCATTACCATGATAAATAGAAGTAATGCTAGTGAAAATTATTTGATGAAAGGCATACCCCAAAGGAATGGCGAGCGTTTGAACAACAATGAAAGAAAGGAATGACAATAAGGAAGAACGCAAAAGGAGTAGTAGTTGTTCCTTTTAAAGGAACAACAAGTTGTGAGAAGGAACAACAGTTGCAAGAAGTAACGGAAGTTGTTCCTTTCAATTGAACAACAATCATGTGAAGGAACAACAATTGTTCCTTTCAAATGAACAACAATCACGTGAAGGAACAACAATTGTTCCTTTCAAATGAATGACAATCGTGCAAAGGAACAATAGTTGTTTCTTTCAAATGAACAAAAATCACGTGAAGGAGCAACAGTTGTTCCTTTCAAATAAATGACATTTGTTAATTTTTAACCATCTCAATGGATAATTTTGGAAACTTCCCCATGGAAACATTTGTTCTCTTGTTGAATCTAAGGTTGATTAGTCATCAACTAATTTCATTCAATTATTATGGGTCAGTTTATTTCAGAATAGAGTATGGGATGGTTTGTTGATGTCATGAGTTCATTATGGTTACCCTATTACTGCTACGGAGAACAACATATTCATTTTTTTGTGAAAGACTGGCTCCACGTGATAGGATAAAGAAAGAGTGTGGGACATAAAAGAGTGCTAATTGTGTTGATTACATTTATCCTCCCTATTTCTCAAAAAGATGAACAGAAAAAGAAAAACTAATTCTTAATGAAAACTATATATAGTATGTATAGTGTCAACAAAATTCATCATTTATGTAGTTGGGGTGGCTATGTTACCTTCCTATCTAGCCAAAATTTGAACGGTAGGATCCTTACTTACTTCCTGCTAGAAATATTCTTTTGAAGGCAGATGATGGTAAAGTCATAGTCGGTGCCCATTAATGAGAAATGGATATCCAGAACCATCGATGGTTCTTAAAGTGGTCATGCCATTATCATGGTCTTCCTTAATTTCATATGGTCTCAGCCACCGTGTCTATAATTTTCCTAGAAAATTGTGAAATCTAGAGTCATAAAGAAGCGCCCAATCACCCTTCTTGAATTATTTCTTCTTGATGTGCTTGTCGTGCCAGGCCGCTCTCTGTTGTTGAATAATAGTTCTACGCTCCACAACAGATAAGCGTGCTTCATCCAATTCGTTGAGTTTCTGAAGGCATTGTTTATGTGTCGTTGTTAGATCCAGTCCAATTTCTTGGGCCATCCTTAGGGACTCAATCTCAAACTTGATTGGAAATATGGGTTCTTTACCATAGACTAGGTGATAAGGAGAGTATCCAGTGGTGTTACACCATGTTGTATGATAAGCCCATAAGGAATTTGGAAGCTCAGTAGCCAAATTTTGTTGGTTTTTTGAGGCAGTCTTTGTCAAGATTTCCTCCAGGACCTTATTTGTTCTTTCTACTTGCCCATTTTCCTGTGGGTGATATGGAGAAGTAACTATGTGCTTAATATGATAATTTTACAGGGTGGTGGTGATTCTATGAGCTGTAAATTGTGACCGCCCATCAACGATTACTTCCCTAGGTAGTCCATAGCGTACAAATAATTTGAAAATAAATTTGATGGCTAGCACTTCTGTTACATTTGGTAGGGCTTCTGCCTCTACCCATATAGTCATGTAGTCTGTAGCAACTAGAATATAGGCCTTTTGATTTGAATTTTGATTGAAGGGGCCGATGAATTCTAGTGCCCATTTTTCAAATGGTTCTACGACTATTTGTTCTTTCAAGGGAATTTCATCAGCCTGGCCTGGTTTTCCCATCCATTGACAGCTGTCACAGATATGGACATATTTCTTCACATATCTAAATATTGAGGGCCAATAGTAAGCCATCTGTAAAATTATGTGTCCAGTATTGCAGTCTGCAAAATTCCCACCACAGGGTTCGTCATGTCCTTCCTTTATTATGTCATATATTTTGTCATCTTTTATGCATCTGCGGATCTGGAGATCAACTCTTGTGTGGAAGAGATATCCGATGATCCAAGAGAATTATGTGCTATGCTATATGATCAATTTTATTTCCCTTTATGATAGATGTTCCGGTAATCTTCCCACTACCAGATAATTTGCCACATCAGCTTACCAAGGTCAATTTGTGGTAACGAAAAACAGATGCTCATATGGAAATTGATCTTCAACTGTTAAGGAGTAATCTGTTTTGGGTATGTAGGATAGGAAGTATGCAACAATATTTTCTCTCCTGGGTCGATCTTTGATGGTGATGTCAAATTCCTGGAAGAGTAATAACCACCAAGTGACCCATCCATTAGTGATCGATTTATTAGATAGATATCTAATAGAAGAATGATCAGTATACAGAATAACAGGATAGCCTATTATATAATGATGAAATTTATTGATGGTGTGTATAACAACTAAAAATTCTTTTTCTATTACTGTATAATTAAGTTCAGCTGGAGTAAGATTCTTGCTAATGAAATAAATAGCGTAAGGTTTCTTGTCTTTTTTTGTCCAAGCACGGTGCCTATGGAAATATCTGATTCATCGGTGGAGATGTGAAATGGTATTTTCCAATTTGGTCCCCTCAACACCGATACTGTGGATATCAGGTTCTTGAGTCTTTCAAATGCCACATCACACTTGTCAGACCAATGAAACTCCACATTACCAATCAAATCATGTAAAGGTGCAACAATTCTTGCAAAATCTTCCATAAATCTACAATAGTATCCAGAAGCGCCAAGGAAACTACATACCTCTATTTGTGTGTGTGGTGTAGGTAGATTAAGGATTACCTCATTATTGTTGGATCTACTCTAATTCCATCTACAAAAATATAATTCCCTAGTACCACACCTTCTTTCATAATCATGTGACATTTTTCATGGCTTAAACATAACCTGGTAGCAATGCATTGTTCTAGTACCTGCATATTATTCAGTGCTTGGTCGAAGTTGTCACCATAAGGAGTGAAGTCATCCATGTAGAATTCAATCCCTTCATTGATCAGGTCCTTGAATATGCTCAGGATGGCCCTTTGGAATGTGGCTGGAGTGTTACATAGTCCAAAGGGAAATACTCTGTATGCAAAGGTACCCCAGGGGCAGGTGAATGTAGTTTTATCTTGATCTTCTAGGGAGATATGGATCTGATTGTAGCCACTAAAACCGTCTAGGAAAGAAAAAAATTTATTTCATTCCATAGTATCCAGAACATGATCGATGAAACGTAAGGGGAAATGACCCTTTTGAGTGGCTTTGTTAAGTTCCCTGTAGTCAACACAAATTAGCCACTTCCCATTTTTCTTTGGGATGATCACTAATGGGGAAACCCATCGACTATCTGAGATAGGGTATATAAAATATACATCCAATATATTTTGTAATTATTCCTTAACAATATCCTTGAGATGAGGATTCAATCTTCTCTACGACTGTCGGATAGGTCGAGCATATTTTTCAATATAAATGTGGTGTGTGCAGAGTTGCAGATCAATACCTTTCATATCATAATACTCACATGCAAAAGCCTATTGGTATTTGGAGAGGACTTGAATTAGATTTTTGTTATTGTTGTTCATATAAATTGGCATTGATGTTCAAAGACCTCCCTAGTACAATCTTGACAGATTTGTTGTTATGGATAGTTGTAGTTGGAATTTGTTGTTCCATTAAATCTTCCAGTGGGTCTCGTTGTGCTTCACAGTCTAGAACATCTCGGAGCATCTGGAAGGTTAAGTTACTCACAAAGGCTGGGATATTAATAAAACCACTGATTATGTCATCCTCTAGCTAGTTTTTAAGTTTGAGGGATTCTTCTAGCATGAGAGGGGCTCATAAATCCTTTTCTAGATATTGTGGTGGTGGCAATTGTGGATATACAAAAGTTGGGCTTGGCTTGGCAGGAGGATATAAGATGAGATTCTTTATGACACCTCCTCTAGCAATTGTCATATTACCCGTTTGACATCCTATGTAAGCATCTACTATTGTGATCCATGGTCTACCTAGTATCAATGGAAGCCCTTCAAGTCCACTTCTTGGGTTGATGATGAGAAAATCCATCGGATACTCCCAAGAGTTGACAGAGATGGCTATATCCTATAATGTGCCAACTGGTCGAACCGCCAATCGATCTTCCAATTGTAACATAATTGTGGTTGGTTCGAAGGAGTCAAAACCCAGGGTATTACAGGTTTCCATAGTCAATATGTTGATGGTTGCTCCCAAATCAACTAGTGTATTTGGAAAAGAACAGCCCTGAATCTGAACTGTTACTATGGGATTCCATGGATCTTCATATTTGATTGGTTCTTATCTACAAATAATTAGATTAGACAAGGATCCTACTATGTGAATTGTCGATGATGAATTTTTGATCTTCCTAACAGGCTTCCTTCCACATAGTTCCTTGATTTGTTTCACGTAAATTGGAATATCTTGTAGTGTCGGCAAGAGTGGAATATTGACATATAAATTCTTGAGTTTCCCTACAATGTAAAAGTTGGGATATTCAACAGGTTTTTCTATCATCAATATTTTGGGGAATAGAGGGGAAGGAGTTGCATCCTTATCAGGATCGTGTGATTCAACTGTGTTTCCACCCTACTCGATTTCTTTTTTTATTACCACAGTCGAGGGTGTTATTGATGGTTTTTTTTCATTCTCCTACTCTTGAGAAATGTTATTTTCTTCAAGAGAGATTACATGCCCTAATCCCAACCAAATTTCATTGCACCCTACCGAGTTGGTTTCCCCTTCCCCGTTCTCCATAATCTAGATGAGCTAAGCAGGTATATTATTAGGATTTGGGTGAGGTTGGGATGGTAATTGGGGGTGCAATTGCGATTGAGGGTTTTGGGGCAGTTGGAGTGGAGCTTGCAATGTGGGTTGGGTTTGAGGATCCATTCCCATGGGCTGATTGTTTATCCCCATGGGGCACTGCAATTCTGGTTCAAATTTGGGTTTTGGGCAGTCGTATTGGGCCACTGTGAAGGGTAGGGGTTATTTGAATTTTTCCAGGGTGAGGTGGGATATTGTGAGTTAGGCCAAGTAGAGTTTGCAGTTGGTTGGTTCTACCAGACAGGATTTGCAGCAGACTGGTTTGGCCAAGTTGTATTTGCAGGTGGGTATTGGTGGGGTTGCCAGTTCTGATTAGTAAACTTTTGTCCCTGCCATGTGTTACTAGGATTTGGCTGTTGATTATACTATCCGAGAAAGAGAGAGGAAGGGTCTTGTAGTGTATTTGAAGTTCGGTTCTGCTATTGACGATGCTGAGGCATCAGATATAATGGCTTTTTTTCTTATTCCACTTTTCTAAAGACAAATTTTAGTCTAGGGAGCGATGGGCATTGTTCTGTGTCATGATCCTTGGTGCAGATAAAGAAAACCCGAACCACATCCAAAGGGAAATCCCTTTGACCATGTTTTCTTCTACATCTGTGGCAAAATATGGCCAAAGTCTATTTTTCTTCTATTTTTTTCTGCTTCTCCTGCAATACATCCAATTGTGTAGTCAGAGTGCTCAAAAAATCTGTTTTGAAATTTTCTAAGAGATTACCAACTTCAGCTCTCATAACACCCCCGCTTGTAGTATTGTTACTTTTGGTGAGGGAGTACGCATTCCTGATCTACTCTGTGTGCTTCCTCATGAGCACCTAATACACAATTGAATGATGTTATAATAAGTTTCTTGATAAATGTCACCCTTTCCCATTAGATTCAATGTTTCTACCCATTCATCTTTTATACCCTTAATCAAAGTTTCCTTAAGTACTTCACTTGGTAAGGTACCATATGGTAATCTTTGTAAATTATACTAAAATATCTCAACATATTCTTCTAATGATTCATTTTATTTTGCATTCATTTGAAAGATTTCATCTTTCAAGTCTCTGGTTCTACAATAATCTTGGTATTTTGTCAAGAAGGCATGTTTCATCTCATCCCATGAGTTTATAGTTCTTCCCCCTAGTCCTATAAGCCAGCGTAGAGCTACTCCTTTCAGAGTGAAGGGGAACAATTTTAATTTTTGGGGTTCAAAGGTGTAATCATACCCTCTACATAGGACATGAAATTCAAATAAGAATATGTCCAGGTCTTCTAAGATCAATCCATGAAAGCTTGGAAGGTTTTGTAGGGGGAATTGCCTTCATGGGGGCATTGGCAATTGGATCAACTATCGTATATTCCAATGTGGAATTCTAGGGACATTGTTGATTTGGTTATGCCATATGATCGAAAATGTGCTAGAAATATTTAGGGATTTCTTGATCTGGGTATTTTATTCACGGTGCTTGATTATTTGACCCTCTAGGGGATTTGATTGCACTCCCTCTATCTGATATTTTAGGTATTCCTTCTTCTTTCTCAGGGGATTTAGGATGAATGGGTGGTGGTGGATCTGCCTTGGAAACCCCGCTAGTTTCTCCTTCCCCTTCCTCCATATTACAAGAATTTCCCTCTTCTAAAGGGGTGAGAGGTGGAAGATCTGTACTCTGAAAGCTTTGTTCAGTCGCTTCAATTTTGCTGTTAATATCAGCGTGGGTTGTAGTTGGTGAGACAACTTCATAATGGATTCAAATATATCCTTTCCTAGGTCCAACCCAAGATTGAGATTTGTCTTTTCGGATGATGTCGTCTATGAAAGTGCTTCTCCCAGGGAGCATCGGGCCCTGAGGTTTGGTAATTTTTGGTGGGGGTTTGGTTTTTCAAGATCTTTCTTCTTAGTCATACACACTTCATGCAAAAATAAATTCAAGAAATAAAACACCTATGCAACCTCTTAATGTGTTAGCTGGAGGTAGGCATTGGCATAAACATCTTACTTATTTCCTGCATAGGTTCTTAGCTTCTGTCTTCAATACCTCTTCCTCCAGAGGCACAATCTATGATACCTTTGACATTCTCCCCGACAATGGCGCCAAAATGTTGGGATCTAAAGATGTCCTAAAAACAACCTTAGTTTAACATTAATTTATCAACCCAAGGATTCGTCTTTTATCTCAAGAACATCAGCAAAGTCTATGCAGATAGCTTGTAGAGGCTAAAATTGAGTAGCTAAAGAAAAACTGAGTTTATCCACAATCAAGTTCCTCAAATGTTCATTTAAAGATTCTAAGATTAAGATCTTACTTAACAGAATTGAAATCTAATTTCTAACATGTTGTGAATGGAAAGGAACTAGCTAGGCTACTAAATTCATTTAACTGGAAAGCAATGATTGAATTTGAGTAACGACTTGCAGAATTGACCACTAACTAGGAATCAAATTGCTAGAAAGGAAATAGCGAACTATTCTAATGGAAAGAAACTGCAATTGTAATCTAATTGTGAGGAACAACAAACATAACTGAATGGAAAGGAATAAATATTGTAACTTTAACTAAAAGGAACAACAAATTATTGTAACCTATTCAAAAGGAAAACAAATGAAAATCTTAAGTAAACGGAACAACATGTATGAAAACGTGAGGAACTGTCAAGCAAAAAACTACATTAATGGAAATTGGAATCAACAATCATTAACACTCAAGAGAGATATCTATCTTATGTATGAAAACCGTATGAAATCATTAGCATTGTTATGCATTCGTCTTAACTATTGTGAAAGGGAATTGAATCATAAAATAAAAATCAAACTGATACAATTACAGCTGAAACAATAGCTCCTTTAGACTGGGCCCTTGGTCTTTGGAAGCATTACTACGAGAAACACAATATATAGAAATGGTGAAAATGATCAAATCTTTTGTTAACTTCATAGCTGGTACATCATTCACAAAAACGACTTGTTCAGAGTAACTCTAAGTCTGAATACTTGAACACAATTCTTAGATTGTCTTTTAGGATATATTGTCCTCTATATATACAATAATCTAAGTAAATCAAGCCATCCTGAGGATCAGAAGATCCTCGGGATTGCTTTATTGTTATAAAGTTACAATATAGAAAATTGAATCATCTTTAAAACTTCTTTTTTGCCAAAAGTCCTTAACCTCCAATGTCTAATGCATCTTCAAGATATCCTTTGTTATTTTGGTTTTGACAATATTTAACCAATCCTGTAACAAAATCAAACAATTCCAACCGTATTTTAGAATCTATTCATCATGACTTCAATAATATCACTAGAATACATATTAATCATTTTCCATTCTATTTATCTCTAATTAACAGAAAAGTCACTCAAGATTGTATCACAAACTATGTGAATAAGGAGGATATTTGTACCTTTTTCATAACCCAATAATGGTCTAGAAAGAAATCTTTCTCCCATAGATCTAGTGGGAAAACCAACATTATGCCCTTGTCTATTTGCAAAAAATGAAATTCCATACCTCTCAAAACTGATAAGCATGTCATACAACTAGATAGGACCCAGGTCAAGGTCATAGGAGAACTCAGAGATGTGATGATCAGAATATCGATACACCCCACATTTGTGGACGTGATTGATATCATCGTAGTATATATCCTAGAGGCATATGGGCTATTACTGAGTCGAGATTGGTCTGAAAAGATAAATGGGTACTTCAGTATAGACTGGGCACACCTTTGACTACCACTAAAGGGATACATGAACATTATCATAATCAATAGGAAGAGATATCTGAAACATATGGTCACTGATCTAGAAACCCCTAACGATTCCTTGTCCACAGATTTACCCATACTGGACAATTATTCCTGTGACTCCTACCTCAGAAACTTCGCTCCTCTCTTATCCGATGTTCCTCTTATCCAAAACTCCAAATTGATTTTTCAAGAGAAATCATCGATACCGATAAGAGACACCCTCTTCTGTCAAAACCATGTGCTAGAGCTTGCAGAACAAAAGGTCGGGGAGCAAGAAACTAATAAGGGAAACAAAAATAGCAATTCTCGCTCACAAATTTGGACCCTCTATTTTGATGGATCTAAATCGCAAGAAGGGTCAGGAGTAGGGTGCATCCTCATCGATCCTAAAGGTAAATGTCATTTCCTATCCTATAGGCTAGAGCTCGAATGTACCAACAACACTACTGAATATGAAGCTTTGGTACAAGGATTAAAGAAATCCATAGATTTGAATGTCAAAGAATTGAAAGTTTTCAAAGACTCGAAAATTATTGTTATACAAGTAAGGAATACTATACATTTCAATTCTCCTCATGTGAAGAACTATCAGCAGGAGGTGCATAGGCTAATAGAGAACTTTGAAGCTTTCAATATCACAATGATCCCCAGAGAAAAAAATATTCTTGCTGACTCCTTGGCCATAACCGCTTCTAGGTTGTTGCCTTTAGAGGATTATGAAGCTTCTCGATTCACTGTGGAGATGCTCTACAAACAGTCGGTACCCAATAACATTCCCAATTGGAAAGTCTTTGAAGGAGATGAACATATCATAAAATTCTTGACCAACCAAGACAATTTCAAATATCTCGCTATTGACAATGAAGAATTCGAAGAGAAATCAATAGAAACCGATCCTTGTATAGGACAAACTATGGATAAATAAAAGGCTCACACAATCTTGAAAGGGATAGCTAATCTGGAAAATCTGTTTGATATGAAAGAGCAATTTAAGGGACCTAAAAATGCAAAGGCTAGTAGCTCTTGTCCCCTACATGAAACTATAAATCTTGGGACCCCAGAAAACCCAAAGAATGTGAATCTTGGTACAAATATATCCAAGGAAGAGAGGAAATCTTACCTCAAATTATTTAGACAATACCATGATGTCTTTGCATGGTCTTATAGGGATTTGAAAACATATGATACCTGCATCATTCAACACACCACCCCGTTAAAACTCGAAGTGAAACCTTTCCAATAGAAGATCCGAAAGTATCATCCATCCCTGGAAGCTCTCATGCATCAGGAATTAAATAAACTTTTAGATGCCAAGATCATTTTCCAGGTTAGGCATTCCGCCTAGGTAGCAAATCTTGTTCTAGTTAGGAAAACGTTAGGAGAAATCCGCCTATGCATAGATTTTAGGAACCTCAACGGAGCTTCAGAAAAAGACAATTACCCAGTCCCACAGACATAACAACTCCTACAAACTGTGTCTGGATCAGAGATCTTATCTCTTTAGATGGGTTCTGAGGTTACAACCAAGTCCTGGTTTCAGAGGGAGATCATTTAAAAACCACCTTCCAAACTAAATGGGGAATCTTTGCTTATAAACGCATGCCTTTCAGGTTAATTAACACATGAGTGACCTTCCAAAGGGCCATGCATGTGGATTTCTAGGGACTAATCAATAAATTTGTGGTAGAGTATCTAGATGATGTAACAATGTATTCAAAGAATAGAGAAGAACACATCCAACACCTAACTCTGATTTTTTGAAATGTGTAGGAAATACGGTATATCCTTTAGCCCAAATAAAACTATCTTTGGCATCAAGGAAGGTAAGATGTTAGGTCAAATTATATCTCAAGCAAGGATTCACATAGATCGAAAAAGGATTAAGGTCGTAGCGCACCCTCCATTACCCCATAACAAGAAAGCTATGCAGTCTTTTTTTGGGCAAATCAATTTTGTGAGGAAGTTCACTCCCAACTTTGCAGAGATCATCAAACCCTTACAAAAGATGAATCACAAGGATGTTGAATTTAAGTGGGATGATGAGTGAAAGGGCGCCTTCAACAATATCAAATTTTCCATATCCCGAGCCCTAGTGTTGTGAAGTCCCGATTTCAATAGAGAATTTTCCCTTTATAGTTTCTCCTTCGACCAATCATTAGGTATAGCTTTGAATCAGAAGGATGATGAAAACAATGAAGACCCAATGTCATTTATGAGTACTAATTTTCAAGGAGCTGAGATCAATTATCATGATGTAGACAAACAGGACTACATAGTTTATAAGGAAGTAAATCATTTCAGGTCTTACATCCTCAAGAATCAAACTAAAGTAATTGTGTTGCACCTTGTAGTCCGGTCCTTGTTTACCCAACAAGAAATGGGGGAAATAAGAGGGAATTGGATGGAAGTAGTTCAGGAATTTGATCTAGATATAAAAACTGCCAAACTAGTAAAATAACAAGGGTTATTCAATCTTGCAGCCGAAGCCTAGGATCAAGTAAATGAAGATTTCAGATGGGAGAATGAAATGACACTAGGGTGTGGTGAAGTATCATACATCTCCCTAGGACAAGACTCTTGGTATAAGGATTTAACTTACCTTTTACATCACGAGACTTGTCCCAAAAATATCAACCCTAGGGAAAGGAGATCCCTTACATTAAAATTTGCATAATACCACCTTATAAATTCGATGCTCTTCCTTATAATGATGGAGTACTATTAAGATGTCTCGAACGTAGAGACATATACAAAGTGCCGAAATAAATCCATGATGGCCTTGCTGGGGGGGAATTTCGTAGGAAACACCACCACTCATAAGATTATGAGAGGCGACTATTATTGGCCCACCTTATTCAAAGATGCTCATACTTATGCTAGAAACTGTAAGGCTTGTCAAATAAGAGTTGGAAAGGAGAAGAGAGAAGTAGTCTCACTCCAACCTGTGACTGTCTCTAGGCATTTTGAGTAGTGGGGATTGGATATCATAGGAGAAATTACACTTAGCTCTTCAAAACCGCACAAGTGCATTCTTACTTCCACTGACTAATTCACAAAATGGGCAGAGGCCATTCCTCTGACTCATGGAAATGAGAAGGTATTGATACAATTCATAGAATAGCAGTTGATCACGAGGTTTGGTGTCCCTTCTATTTTGGTCTTTGATAATGTAGCTTACTTTTCTTCCACCCTATTGACGAAGTTTGATCTGGACAAAGGAATCATAATTAAGTACTCTACAATTTTTTATCCCCATGGAAACAATGTGGTAGAATCAACTAATAAAAACCTGGTATTAATATTGAAGAAGATGTTTGCAGATAACCAAATAAATTGGCATAATATACTCCATAATGCTCTATGGGCTGATGGACAACTTTTCACATATCCTTTTCAAATTCCATGTCCTGGTGATCTAAGGAATCCCTTGTGTGAGAAAGGAATGAAATGATGGAAAATGTTTTACAAATCCTTTGGAAGCTGCGCATAGGAGATGCATATTCATCAAGAGGACATGAAACCCCCTTCAAGGTACAAGTAAATTTTGATATTTCATTATTTCAAGGACTGATAGATGCAGATATTGTAGATAAATGGATGAATATTCTTCAACGGTATTTTTCGGTCGACAATTTTTCTGATAGGGAAAAGATTACTTTTGCACTCCTCAAGTCCATTCCCCATGTTAAGGACTGGAGCGGTACTTACTCTGGGAAAATGGCCATAGAGGAATCTTCAATATTTGCGGTCTCCCCTACATGGGATTCCTTCAGGGATGCCATTAAAGAACAATACTACCCTATTTGAATATGCAAGGACTAGTACATAAGATGGACCACCCTGATTCAGGAAAGGGACCATACATTACCATATTTCACCAATACGTTCCATACCCTAAACACCAAATTGGGTATCAAAGACTTTAGATGAAATCTGGTCCTAAAATACCATGATTTTTTGCATAGATACATTCAAATAGATATGGATTTTCTAGACATTGCATCATTGGGTACGGATTATAGATATGTTGTCAATATCAAGAAGAAATTTAAGCAGAAGAGTTGAGAGTTTGGATCAGAAAAATCCTCACAACTGAAGCAGGGAAAAGGTGGACCAACCCACAAAACAAGGGATGGAGAAAATATGGCCACTCTCAGGACAACCAGTTCAAGCCACAACAAAATAAGGGTAATGAGAAGTCGAATAAGGACACATGAAAGTGGTGTGAATACCATAAAATCCCTTGGCACAACACTGAAGAATGTCTCTCCAAGCAGTTATTGGTGGCCAAGATGAAATATTTTGAGTCAGAGGAAGATTCTAAATCCGAAGCAAATACATAAGGAGGAAATAATATTATCGATTCCAAACCCAACACTATTTTTTCTACCACCAAATTCTAGCCAAGAGAACCAAAATAAATGAAGGAAGGGGAATGCCTCTTTGTTTATGGATAAATTCGTGTGTGCGGACACAGACCAATCTCCCCAGATCCACCTGGATCTAGAACAAAACGTGACAGAATACTACTCTTTCCCTAGATCTAGATATTGAATGAACTAAGAGAAATGGATGGTGGACATACCTTATGAATGCTCTCCTTTAATCTCTGTTGTTCCTTTCTCTGCTCCGATGCTCTTGTGTCGTTC
>ML777843.1:826231-839452 GCA_009831015.1 Picea engelmannii
GAGAAATATACAACCTGAGCCTTGATGTCATAGATCTCCTTTCGATGGCTCCTAGCTCTGACACACACACTTGCTCATGCATGAAGAAGTTCAACCACATATGATTACTTGTTGTCTCTTGTTGCTGTAGCTTCAATCCTCCACACAGTCTTGCAAAAGTTCTCCAATCAATCTCTAGCTAGCTTGCTTCTTCTTGTTCTTAACCATTTCCATAAGTAATCTCCTCAATATATAGGAGAAGATTGATTAGTTACTTGGATAGGGAATGATCCCAAGATATCTGGAAAATCAGTATTTTGCCAACCATTCGAACTCCAACTCACCCTTCTAGAAGATTCCTTCTAGAAGGATCGAGAACTTATCCATTTTTCTCTCTTAAAAATATGTTCGCACTCTAACCATTGACACAGTGCAGAAACTCCACAGTCAAGCTGAATGCAGCATGCGAGAATTAAGGATTCTCGCAGGAGAGTATATATGCAGCCTGCGAACTATTTTCAAAATATGATTTTGAGAAAATGACAAGTGTAACCTTCTTCAGGAAAATGTTCTTAATGAATAGTTTGATCTTCCATCATCATGACATAATCATAATATCATCTTGATAACCAAAAATGTGGATAACACTCTTTCACTCATAGATTTGGGTAAATGGAGCTTTGCTTCATCTCATTTTCAATAGCGACATTCAGAAGAACCTGATCTCAGTATAGGTCATCAAGTGGTTGGACCTATCAATGAAACTACACCCATATCCCTACACCATCGGTTGGCTTCACCAAGGAAGAGATCTCAGCATCATCCAACATTTTCATCTACCCTAGGGCATCAATCCCTTCAAAGATGACGTATTGTGTGATATTTCTCCCCTTGAAGTTTGTGATGTTATTTTAGGAAAACCATATTTGTGGAAGTGACATGTTTTGCATGAGTCTAGACCACGCAGTGTTATTATTACGTTGGGTAGACAATTGTACTAGATACCAAAGGTAGTACCGCCTACCAATATTTCTTTAATCTCTACTAAGCAATGCAATAAGGTCATTTCACAGACCAAGAAGTTTGTGTTCTTTCTGATCCATGCTCATAGTAAGTATAAGGTCATCGCCACATCTATGACCTCTACACAAAGACTCTCTTTGTAGCATAATCAGGTGGAATAAATCGTGGAAGACTACAAAGACATCTTATCCTCACCCACTAAGGCACCGACACACTGCCAAGTAAAGAATCCAATTTATCTAACCCCTGGTGCACCTCTGTCTAATGGACCATTTTATCATCACTCACTGATGGAAAATGACGAAATCAAGTGTCATATCCAAGAGTTTCTTCAAAAGGGGCACATTAGACCTAAATCCTCCCCTTGCAAAAGCCGGATTGTTCTGGTGCAGAAGAAATACAGGATATGGTGGCTCTGCATTGATTACAGATAACTAAAAAAAGTCACAGTCAGGAATCAGTACCTAATTCCCTGAATTGATGACATTCTTGACCAACTCAAGGGGGCTAAGTTATTGAACAATATTTACCTAAAGTCTAGCTACCACTAGGTTCCCATTGAATCGACTGATGTATGGAAGAAAACTTTCAAATCTAAAGAAGGTCTCTTCGAATGGCTGGTCATGCCCTTTGGCCTAAAACATGTACCAACAACTTTCATGAGGTCGATGGATGATGTATTGATACCCTTCACCTACTCTTTGTGGTGGTATATCTGGATTACATAATCATATTTAGCATAACTTGGGAGGAGTATGTGCAACATATTCAATAGGTTTTGAGCACTCTATGGTATCACAAGCTATATGCCAACTTGGAAAAAATATCCTTTGGCATGAACATGGTCCAATACTTGGGATACATTATTGATGAACATGGGGTACATATGGATCTAGCTAAGATCCAATTCATTCATGATTTTCCAGCCCTGACCACACTAACTGATCTTCGAAGCTTCTTGGGACTTGCCAACTTTTACCAATGGTTTGTGTTGGGATTCTCCCATATGGGGATTTTACAACAATATCATCTAATCATAAAATATAAGAAGAGAAACACTAATAATTTGGTAGACATGTTCTCAAGGCCACCCACATGCAATATCATAGATTTTGGAAATCTATGCACATGGATCCTTTTACCCATGATGCATATAAAGAGGCAACCACAAAAGATGATGAATTTAAAGAGTTTTTTTTATAGCTACGTGGATAAGTTCATGTATAATATCCAAGATGGGTTTTTATATAATATAGACAAGTTTGTGTCCCTAAAGGTGAAATATTTCATCTTATCAAAGAGGCTCACACCTCCAAAGTTGCAGGGAAGTTTGGTGTTGGGAATACAATTTCCAACTTACATAGGTATGTGTATTGGCCTAGAATGCAAGAACATGTAGCTTGGTTTATTAGTGATGCATAATTTGTTGTAATATAATCCTAGTAACATAAATAAATGTTTATACCATCCCCTACCTATACCTTATAGACCTTGGGAGAGCACATCCATGGATTTCATGGATGGTTTCCAAAGAACAAGGAAGGAACATGACTACCTATTTATGGTAGTTGATAGGTTCAACAAGATGTCCATCCTCATACCTTGTAAAAGGACCATCAATGGAAAAAATTCAACACACATGTGTTTTGAAAAGGTCTAGGTTCTCTTTGGAATACTAACAAGAATCATGTTAGATAGTGATACTACAGTTATCAATTCATTTTGGACTACACTTTCGGAGAAGATGGACACCAAGTTGAAATGATCCACCACTTTCCATCCATATATATATGGCTTGACATAAGTAATATACAGTATACCTTTTCAACTCTTGAAGGGTTACAATAAAAAATGTTTGAGGACATGGGATGACAATTTGGTTTATATTCAACACTATTATTCTACATAAGTCCATACTTATACCATTAAGTCTCTTTTTCAAACTTTCTTTAGGAATTTTCCATCTTTTTCCTTAGATATTGTATGTGGACAATGAGGAGTGATGGAAGACACCATAGGAGAATTATTGAAGGATGTAAAATTCATTTCAAGTATAAGAGAAATCGAATAATTCAAAGGAAAAGTACAAGGCCCAACATGAAAATCACATAATTGAGAGAAAATTAAAGGTAGGAGAGAGAGTTTGGTTGTATGTAAACAAAGAAAGGCTACATGATCCTAGTAAGAATATCAATTTTCTTTGGCATGGCCCTTTTGAAGTGTTGGATAAGGTGGGTGATGATGACTATAGACTCAATCTACTAGCATATATGTGCATTTACTCAGTAGTGAATGTGAAAAATTTAAAATTATACGAGCCTTATATATTGTAATAGGAAACTAATGAGAAATTATTATGTACCATAGAGGATTAATCATAAAAATATTAGGCAGAGTTAGCAAAATAATTTTTTTTGTAAAGAAGTACAGAATAACTAGATGGGGTTAGTATGAAATCTAGTAGGTCAGGCTGAAAGGAGAACTTCTAGGCAAGGAAAAATGGTACTCTATGGATAAGGTAGAGGAAAAAATTCCTTGCATCCTTTAGTGAAATATTTTGGGGACCAAAAACCTCCTTAAAGGTTGAGGTGTGATCTAGAATGGATCGTTATATAACTTGTCATCTATTTTGAAACTTTATGGGTGGAAATATTGAAGTCATTTTCCTGTAGCATCGGTTTTATGGATAGGCCCCACTTTCATGATTTGGTGTCCAAAACCTTATAGATCCTATTTGAGGCCTTTAACGACCATTTTTGGGGTCAAAACGTTGTGAGAGTACATCACAATCTCTTAATGTTATTCTACACTTCAAGATATTTTCCAAGGGTTTGAGCATCACCTTCATTGGCGTTCATATGTAGAAGTTATGCCTCCTCCTAGTTGACCTATCCTATGGACCACTATAGCACTAGATGGATGCCATGTTATCTTCCATTAATAATGCATGTGGATATAGCCAGATATGGACTTTCAAGAAGATTCTAGAGGGTTCTAAACCCTAATATTAATTGTGGGTTGAGGCATGCAAAAACCCTAACTGTAACCTTAGAAGGTTATCATACTATGTTAAATATCGAGCTACTAGGATAGGAAGGGGTTCCATTGTTATTGTATTGTTTATTGTTCCATAGTTAAGCACAAAATCTAGTAGTGGGATATTGAAACATACTAATGGGAGTATAAGATAATGTAGTGGCCATACTAGCCATACTATTCATGAAAACTTCATAGTGAGTTCCCCTTTCATTATATTTGTTTTAGGAAAATCTCCCTGCGGATAGGTAGATTGCCTCAAAGAGCTTGACCCTAACTCTAAGATAGAAAATGCTTAACATGGACACTGACTTCCTTTCAAATCTATACAAACTAACACATGAGAAGGAAGGAGAACATAAGTACCTCTTTATCGACGTTTGTCCCTGCACACTCTGAGTTGAGCTCCAATCCTTTGATCCTCGTTGAGTCCTGTAGACAAACAAGATATGACCACTTCCTACTCTATTGATATTATCTTGAAAACAGATCTATCTATCAATGATAAGTTCATGTAACATTAGACACAAACTAGAAAGAAACAGACCAAGTGTGTCATATTAATGAGAATAATGACAATAGTAATTACAATCGTAGATGCTAATGCGACAGCTTCATCAAGTCCCCTTCGTCTAACCCTTGCTCGAAAGATCCACAACCTGGATAAAAACAACTTCACTGATCACTCTCCTTTGTCTGACTGTGTGTTTCCTATGAGATCATAGGTTTCATGCTAGCAATTCCTCCCCCTTTCCACCATCATAGAGCTTGCTTATATAGGTTAATAGGAGCTTAACCTCTTGATTTATCTTTAGAACAAGTTGGGGAACTTCCTCCTCAGATCATGGATTCTCTGATGGAACCAAGAATTCAAATGCAACTGCCTTCTAATCTTGAAATATCCTCCCCTTATTCTCCTCAACGGGCCAACCATTGCCCCAGATTAGGTAGCGCTCCCTCAAAAGGGGCGTCAGAGCGCTGTAGCGCTCCCTAAGAATCTTGAGGGGAGCGTCAGCACCCTAAAGGTGGATAGCGCTCCTTCAAAGGGGACAGGGGAGCGTTATAACACTCCCTGAAGCCTTATAGGGGAGCACCAATGCTCCCTAGACTGATATAAGGGAGCGCTCACCCCTAAAACCTCTGATCAAAAGCTCTCTTCAGGTGTTAAGAGTTCCTTGACTTCAGTTAACCAATTCTCCTTCTCCAAACCCAGTGTATGAGATGTTCTAAGTGCCTCCTTAGTGTTGTCGTTAAGGCAGTATGCTTGAACAACGTTTGCGACACTTATGAACAACTTGTGACACTTGCGAAAGTTGTAAGGAAGATGCGACACTTACGACAATTGAGAGGAATATGCAACACGTATCCAGTTGAGTAAATTTGAAGTGTAACAATATTTGCATTTCATATGTGAGAATATATGAGTAGAGAATAGGCCTTACCTTGTAGATTGATTTTTTCTATTGTACATATTGTGTTCATTGTGTGGATGGTGTGTTTGTTGTTTTCTTCTTTCATGTCAGTTTCATTTTATGCATTAAGTTAGTAACATTAAATATAAAACTTAAGTAAAACACAACATAATAGGATATTTTAGTATATTGTAAGATATGTTGTGATGAATTGTTCTAATGGAATATCCACGAAGATTTATAGATTAAATGTTCTAAATAATAATGTCCTCGATTTCCAACTCTGTACCTATCCTTTTCTATATTTACTCTACATGAAATAGAATGCCTTCATGGCCCCGTAGCCCTATTACTATTTTCTCCACACAATAGTTCCAATTATAAATATAATCAAATTTAGGGGCATGGTAATTATAAGAAGGAACTACCTCTAATTTTAACCATTAAATATGATGGTTATGTTCTTATTGCAAGTACCTATTACCATTAACAACATAAACCATCAACAACCAAATATAAGGGACAATGAGTATTCCTCCATTCTTTGTCATCCATGCTTCTATTTGATATATAAATATGGGAAATAATGTTATAGAGAGGGGGCATGATTGTTTTACCCCACTATTATTATTGATTTTTATCACATATTGGCACCCCCAATTCTAAAATAACCTTCCAATATAATTTGAAAGTATCTTATGTTCATTCAAGTGGAATTACTAGTTTTGAGTTCTTACCCAAAGTTTTATTTAAGGACCTCTATTGAAGGATTTAAAAAATAGAGAAGGAAAATATAAATGATATTACCTTTCCATTATGTTATCCCAACGACAATTCTATGAGTAATTGGGCCATCAATGGTTGAACACATCTACGAAGGAAAATGTATCTCTATTTTGAGATTTGAGTTTCCACATCCTATTTATCATGTACCAAACATTTTGTTAAAAATTATTCATATCTTTCAAACATTGAGTTTATTTATCATTGTTTATTTCGCTTTTTACAATTGGGAAACTACGTATTTCTTGTGAGAGTTGAATCTCTGTTGTCCCTAGGCTGAACCCCAATTGTAAATGTACAAATAGGTTGGTGAGCCATGCTATTTGAACCAGAGTGCCATTATATATATGTTTTGAGGCCAGAGTGCCTGTGTGGTTAATAGGTTGGAGATATTGGATGCTAAAAGGTCAGCAAGCCTATCATTTTTATATGTAATCACACTAGAACATTAATAAAAATGCATCACTATTGCAGACCAACAAAAAAAATAGTATGGGCGGATATGTTGGAACAAGGGTTGAACGTAGGGAAAAACATATCTTAGAGAAGCAGTGGTGTCGAAAGACACGGTAACACTGAAGAAAGAGTCACTCAATGAGAGTGAGAGAATATCTCTCAAGATGATTAGACCATATGATAATATAATAGACCTATTACTAATATCATCTACAAATAGGTTTGGTCATGGACCAAACTCAAAAATATCGGGTGAAGTGTTTTGCACCTATCCATAAAATGTGGATCGCGAATCCATAAGTGGACATGGTCACCGAAGGGTTTATTCAATTTTCAACCCAAATACATGGTCAACCCAATTAATTTGACAAGGTGAGGCTACAAAGGAACCACATGTTCCAACACCCCCCCGTAAACTCATCTTGCAGGAAAAACTATTCTGCGGCATTCCCCCCTAATTTTGTCTTGAATGCAAAGGTTGATCACAAGAATCTACAACAACATTCTTGAGGAATTCTAATCACCACCAATGTGGATCAAGGCCAAATAAAATCCATGAGTTTTCAAAAAACAGTCCCAGTCGATTAGTTGAATAAGCAACAATACTTCACTAACAAGTCAATTAGGTGATGAGACAAGAACACACCAATATAATTAATCTATAACAATGCAATAGTCTCTGCCAAGATATACAATATCTTTATCCAAAAAGTCTCTACAATAGGTAGAATAAGCATAATTACATCTCCCAATAACACAATCAAACATGGTTCTGTTAGTCTCAACAATCTAGGTCAAGTCAATAATAAGGAGTTGAGTCAACACACAACTCATCAGTTGGGTTTGCAAATCAACAACTTCAATTAATCTCCCCTTAAAAACAATTGAGGGGTCAAAGCATCAACATAAAATATTTTTTGAAACACATTAGTGGAGGAACAAAATATAGTTGAAACTTAGTTTTAAAATGTAGTCGAAACACCTCTTGTCAAATGTTAGGTTGGGTCAAAACACAGTCAACCAATATCCCAATCAAACAATAGTCGACTGTCAATTTGGGTCAAACTTATGGTCGACCACTGTAAAAAATCAGCAGTGAAAAGGAACATGGTACATCCTTACAACCAATGATACACAATAGTATGAACTCTTTAAACATCGGTTCAAATGTGCCCATGACCATTGATCAATACAATAATAGTCAATTATGGTAGTCGGTATGGGTACAGTTATGTCTTCCATATCTCTTTTGTAAATATATGAAAGCATGATTTCCACTCTTTCTATGGAGAGGATGAAAATAAGGAACATGGAACTATGTTGGTTGATCAAGATATATAGGATCAGGGCCTACTGTACTTTCAGGAGTAGAACAACTTGGTATATCAACAATGACATCATAAACAACAATATTCTTATAATTTGGTATGTTAGGAACAACCATCTCATCAATCTATTTAGGAGATTTTTCTTCTAGAAAACCAGTCTGAACTCCACTTGCAATGAACAAAACTTCCCTATTTTCAACAAGGGAAGGTGTAGGAAAGGAGGAAACATCAACATCATATCCAAGACCTATTCTTGGTGGAATAATCTAAAAAATAATAAGAGAAGCAATAGCCTGTCCATTCTTTTCAAGTCCTCCTTTGGTATATCCTGTTAGCACACAATCTTCTCAGACCCTTAGGGGTTTGTGATTTCTACCTTGGTCTGTGTTTTTACTTGTTTTTCCTCCTTTTGCATACCTGGTCATAATTTTTCCTGTTGGCTTGTATTTTTTTGTTATTTGTCTTCACCTGCTTGATAGACTTTATTTTCCTTAGCATCTTACTTGAGAAATATTGGCCCTAATCCTTTTTGTTTTCCCCTAAAGTCGAGCACTTCTCTCTTTACTTCTTTCATTGACCCTTTTTATTTCCTGAGCCTTTAGCTAGTCATCCAAGTAGTTGTTCATAGGCTGCAGTCATAAGCAAAAAATGCCACACTTAGAGCGGTCAAAAATGGATTCAGGTCAAGTGAGAAAGCAAGATTAGTGTTCAACGGTAGAGATCCACAAGGTGGAGTAGATAGATGGTCATCGTGGGATCATAGCCATACAATTACATGAAGAATAGCATCAGGAAGAGGTGGAATCACAATGCCATCCTAGCTGTTAGTATTGGGAAGGACACATATTGCAAGATCAACGTTTCACTGACTTTCGAGATGGAGTAGTCAAAGGGTTGAGTCATGAATACATGTGAGATGTGAAGTCATGAAATAATTGGGGTTGTTCATTCTAGAGGGCCACGTGGCATAGGATTAGAACTGTGGAGAAAGTCTTTCAGGAATGTTGGGTTGAAAATTGTCGATGGCCCAAAGTCCTGAAACATCTATATAATCTGGGCGTTCCGATGCAAAGAGACGCATGTCACCTAATCTGAGCGATCATGATTTTGTGACTCGAAGGTTTGAGCATAGAGCACAACATGAGTTTGCGAAACACGAAATCACGATGGGCCTAGGGAATCAAGTTCACCATCACTTCCTAGGATCATATGGAGGTAGGGATAAATAAAGGATAGTATCTTGTTTGAGCTATGGGAAGTTAAGATTTTTTGAAGAGATGATCATGGCCATCAGATTCAAGGAAAATCCGACTAAGGTACAAGTGGGCCATTTCGTGGGAACAAGCATTGGGATATTTGAAATCAAGTGCAGTGAAAACTCCCAAAATGCGAAATACTGAGTTTTCAGAGGGATAAGAAAGAGGTCAAGGCCTACAGTCATGTGTGACAAAGGAAATGGAGCTGCATAAAGGATCAAAGCACCCAAGTTGGTCACAGAGAAGGATTTACATGGCCTCGAGGTGGTAGAATTGTCTCAAAGGAATTGTGAGATCACCTGGAACATTCATGGTTGTTAGGCTTCGTCTCAACCACAATGTAAGTAGTTAATGAAAATGGGTAGGGTAGTTGAAACCTCATTTCATCACATTAAATGGAAATTATGGAAAATCTGGTCATGGAGGGAAGACTGTCAGCCAAAAGTTCCCTTGTCAATAATTCTCCTATGAATCCCATACTGATCTGATCTTGCATCTGAAAGAAGAATGCAAGTGCAGCCTGACAGAAGAAGATGCAGATGCCAAGCCTTGAATGCATGACTAGAGTGTGTTTTTGTAAGGAGCAAGTTTCTTTGAGTATATATATACCTAGTTATTATATTTTATAGAGGTGAATGATAGAGAAAATCTCTCGTATTCTAAAGTTTTAGTAAAGCCTCTGCCTTCTGATTATGTATCTGTATTTGAGACTTCTTTTTTAATGACAGTCAGATTTCCTTACTACATCTTGTTTGCGTATGATACTGAAAGGGTTCATGATTGACTAATTCACATGAATTATTGTGATTGTATTATGATGAATGTTTGATTATAGTGCTATCATAATTCCTTTTAGTTTCTTCGAGATTTAAATTCAAGAAGATCTTGTGTTTAAGTTTTTCCTATTTGGGTTGTTGAAGGACCTGATGTCCTCGGAAGACCTCTACATTTTCTCACCAAATTCTTCCCTCTACTCACCCTTACTACAACTTACTGAATGAAGTTGAACCAAGACCTCACTTGCTTATGCATGCTAGTCCAATTTTCTGAGTTAAAACAATATCATCTCGAGTCTGCATCCATTCAAACTCTTTTATAACCAACATGTGACATAAAAATATGATGGGTATCGGGCTTACCTCTACAAAAGACCAGTGGTGAATTCTGGTGCTAACATTTCTGGCACCATTTCCAGGGACGAAATTGAATATTTTCCTTGGGATTCAATGACAAAGCTTACCGGTTTTGAAGGTGAATCAAAATTCAGTACATCAAAGATTGCAATTGTGCACCTGACAACTCCATTAATGTGAATCCACTAGCAAATAAACTTTTTTAGTTGTGGCTTCTAGAGTCAAACACATGAGGTCTACTCCATGGATGCATTTAGAAACACCTGAAGTTGACTCAGAGAAAACTGTCAGAAATGGAAAGGCCCTTCGAGAAGGTACTTCTACTACTGAACCGGGTATTTCTAATGATTTTCATTGTCCTCCTATAGAATATACCATATCTACTTCTCATTTTCCTATCATACCGTCTGTTGGAATTTCTCGAATTTTAAATTTCGGGAGTGTTCATGTTAAGTTTTCCCCTCCGATTCTCGGATTGGAGGGAGAAATCCTTGCCACTCCTCTCTCCACTGAAGTTGCATCTTGGTCTAGACTCCATACCTCAGAATATTTTCATACTCCAGGTTTTATTACTCCTCCTCTTGTTAGATTTACTGATTTTGAAGAAAGGAAAACCTTTACTCCCTCTATCCTTGTTTCCTTTTCTGCAAATCCTCAGTTGTTTCCCTTTCCTCCCAGAAGCTCAGTTCCATTCTCCCTTGTTTGAACCCCTTCTTCTCTTATTTCTCTTGCACTTATCATCCCTATGGCAGGTGCCAATCCCCCTAGAAACATAATGGATCCTTTAGTGGCTGCAAGATATGACCCTCTAGTCTTACCTCAGTTCATGAATTCTCTCTTGCTGGAGATTACCTAAAGTATATTCCTAAGCTCACTGGAGAGGAAGACATCACTGCTAAAGAGCACCTTGCTACTTTCTACAGTTATGCAGACAATCTGAATATTGAAAACAAATATTTCTGGATGAGAGTCTTTGTCCAGAGCCTTGATGGTGAGGTTAGAAAATGATTTAGGGTATTGAACCCTGGATATGTCGATGGGATCGAGGATCTAGATGATGTTTTCCTGAGGTAATGGGGAGATAAAAAAGACTTTATGTATTATATCACTGAGTTTGGATCCCTAAAGAGAAAAGAGGGGGAATCTTTCTTTGAATTCTCCAAAAGATTCAACAAAATGTGCAATAAGATCCCTGCTGAGATAAATCCTACAGAAGCCTCTGTAAAAATCACTTATGCTAGTGCTTTTGACCCTAGTTTCTGCCTCTTGTTAAGAGAAAGAAGAGATACTTACCTGTCTCATATGCAAGATGCATCCCTGGAAGTAGAATCCACTGTGTTAGCAGTTGACAGACTCAGAAATAAAGCTAATAGAGACAGAGGAAGGGGGAGATCTGATGGCTCAACCTCTAGTTCTTCTGCCTCCCACCATCAAGTAGATGAATGGACCAAGATGGTGAAGAACCTGTCTATAGAAATGGATAAGATGAATCTTGAAGGGAAGAAAAATTATAATAATTCCTCAAATGATGATAGCAGAGCCATCTTTAGAATACCAAACAATGCCCCTCAAATACTCCTGAGAGAGCCTAGAAACAGAGATAGGGATGATCGAAAAATCCAAAACCCCCTCCAAAATAACCTTGTTGTTGATGAAGAGAGGGAGGAAGAAGAGCTTGATCTTAAAATCCATTTCCTTGGAGACACATCCCCATTTCCCCATTTGACTCAATCTACATATGATGAATCCCTCATGAATAGTCAAATAAACGAGCTAAGTAAGTGTGAGAAGGGAAATGGAAGTCCCAATAAATACAATCTTAGGTCTAAGAAGGAAGAAGGGAAGTCGGACACCCCTGATCAACCATCCAGAATAGAGAATCCCTCCAAAGATGCAACAAACAAAATAAAACAAAAGAAATCTCAGAACCCCTCACCGACACATAAAGACCTTGTCCCAGAAGTGAGAGAAACTTTGAATCCCCTTTCCTCCTTCAACTTTGAGCATGAAATTCAAAAGGTTATAATCCCTGTGCCCCTTTCAGAGCTATTCAAGCACAAAGACTTCAAAAAATTCCTCTCTAAGCTGTTGCAATCTGAGCCATCTTTCCATTCCACAGAATCGGTAAATCTTCAAGATGAAAAGCCAACAGTCATATTGGGTCCTATGGTGGAATATAGAGATCATTCATTCCCTCCATTATATACATCAGTGAACATACATGATAAGGTGTTGCATAACTATTTGATGGACTCATTGAGGGAATCTCATAATCTCATTCCAAAAATTGTCATGGAAGAACTCGAGTTACAAATCACAAATGCTTATCATGACTTATATTCCTTTGATTCAAGGAGGGTGCAATGTCTTGGTGTCATCAAAGATTTGGTTGTGACCTTGTTTCAAATACCCATGAAAAGTGTGGTCATGGATATTTTGGTGGTGGATGTTCCTCCCAAGTTTAGAATGTTATTTTCAAGATATTGGATTAAAATACTTGGGGGGACCTTGCAAATGGACCTCACATATGATACCATTCCAGTGTTCAGAGGGGAGCACAAAAGACTGTAAAAATAGGCTCATTTGGCCTACATTATTAGTGATGAAGCAGACCCCACCAATCATCTTATCTGTTAAGCCCTAATATTAGATCATTACCCCTTAATTGGGGTATATTAGATTAGTAATGCTATTTTATTTATGTCGGCTTTAGGCCATTATTTGTAATTTAGATTAGTAATGTTATTTTAATTATGTCGGCTTTAGGCCATTATTTGTAATTATACCTCCTAGTCTCCTATATATACCAAGGAGA
>ML777843.1:846321-949685 GCA_009831015.1 Picea engelmannii
AATCATCTTGTACTTGAACATTTAAGTGGGGTAAAAGGAGGTTGCCCCCTCGAAGAGGCTTATTATCTGAAATTATCTCTTTTTCAAGGTGTTGAGTACTTTTCCTGAGGTTTTTCTATGCTGTATTGATGTTTGGTTCTTAACATTATATTTTCCCTTGACACTGATTTGGGGTCTAGTTTGTTACAACTCACTGATACTGTTGAAGCCCCTCTTGAAATCAGAAAGCAACCCATTTCTTTTCATGAAATACCTCCCCCAACTAATTCTGTGTGGAATATGTTCTTCAGCGATGCCTCTTCTAGGGAAGGTGCTGGTGTCAGATTAGTTTTTGTGCCACCTTGTTAAGAGGCCATACCTTTTTCCTATAAACTAGAACTTGAAGCTACCGACAATCTAGTAGAGTATGAGGATCTTCCTATGGTTTTAAGAGTTGTGAAAGACATGGGGATTGAAGAGATAGAAGTATTTGGATATGCTAAACTAATTGTTCATTAGGTAAAAAATGTTTATCAAGCTAGGCACCCTAGGATAAGGACTTACAGAAATGAGGTGTGGGACCTTATTGCCAATTTCTTCTCAACCTTCAACATTTAATTTATTCCAAGAGAGGAAAATATTATGGTTGATTCTTTGGCAATCTCAGTGAGCCAAATTAGGATCCCACTGCCACCTAAGCTCAGGTATGACATTGAGATTAGATATAGGCCCTCTGTACCTAAAAATATCAAGCATTGGAAGGTGTTCAAGGATGATCTTGAAATCAAGAGATTTCTTGAGTCGATTGATGAGTTATCTGCATTACATATTGATAAGGATCGTGATGTTGAAGGTGACCCTCCCCACGAAGTATTTTTGAATGAAATTTCTGATCACCATATTGTTCAGCTGCATAGCAATCACATTCTGAAGGGACTAGTTCCTTTAGAAAGATTGTTCGATGGGAATGATGTGGCAATAAAGGGTAAAGTCTCAAATAAGGATGTTGATGTAGCTGAGTGGAATATTGGTACAGAGGAGGATCCAAAATTTGTCAAGATGTCATGCAGTCTATCAAGGGAGCAGAGGGCTGAGTATGCTGAGTTACTAAAGGAATTCGCCGATGTGTTTTCCTAGACCTATGAAGACCTCAGAACATATGACATAGCCATAATTGAGCATAATATCCCATTGAAGGAAGAGGCCAAACCATTTAGGAAGAAATTAAGACAGATAAATCCTATGCTGCTTCCTATTATGGAAAAGGAGGTAAATAATTTGTTGAACACCCAAATCATTGTCCCTTTGAGATGTTCTGAATGGGTAGCCAACCTGGTCCTAGTGAGAAAGAAAAATGGAGAAATTAGACCATGTGTTGATTTCAAAAATATGAACAGAATCTCTAAGAAGGACAATTACCCTTTGGCAAAGATGGAACATATATTTCAGCGGGTAATAGGCACATCCAAGATCTCCATGATTGATGGCTTTTCTGGCTACAATCATATCTCTTTCATTCCTGAGGATATAGAAAAGACAACCTTCACCACTCATTGGGGCACATACATGTATGCCAAAATTCCCTTTGGATTGATGAACGCAAGAGAAACCTTTTAGTGAGCCATGGACATCGCTTTCATTGGAGAAAGAGATACATTTGTGGTCAGTAATCTAGATGAAATAACAATCTTCTCCAAATATGATAAATAACATTGTCAACATCTAAGGAAAGTCTTCTTGAAAACTAGAAGGTTTGGTCTCTCCCTAAATCCCAAGAAGTCCTTATTTTCCATGTAGGAAGGGAAGTTATTGGGACACATTGTGTCTACTGAGTGGGTCAGGATTGATTCAAGAAGGGTAGAAGCTATTCAATCCTTATCACCTCCTATATCTAAGAAAGAAATTCAGTCCTTCCTAGGAAAAATCAATTTCTTAAGAAGGTTTGTTTCAAATGTTGAATTGGTGAAGCATATAATAACCATGCTCAGGAAGGGGAATAAAATAAAATGGACTACTGAGTCCAGAGAATCCTTCAACCAAATCAAGAAGGCATTGACTAAGGCACTTGTGCTAATCAATCGTGATTATTCCAAATATTTTCTGATTTTTTCCTTTTCTTCTTTTGATACAGTGGCAACTGTTTTATTGCAGAAGAATGTTGAAGGGATAGAGAAACCTATTTCCTTTTTCAGCAAATCATTAAGGGATGTAAAGATCAAATATGACATCATGGAGAAGTAGGCCTATGCCTTGGTGAAATATCTCAAATCTTTTAGATTCTAAGTTTTTCCTTCGAAGATCATCACATATGTTTCTTCAACTTCTGTAAAGGACATTCTCATTCAGCCTGACATAGACGAGACAAGGAGCAAATGGATTGCCAAAATCCTCAAATTCAAACTAGAAATAAAACCCACCAAACTGGTTAAAGGCCAAGGTTTAACCAAGTTGTTGGTTGAATCTAATTGTAAATATTTGGGGGTTAAATTCATCAACACTTGCTTAGAAAAACAATAGGCTGAAGTGTCTGATAAAGGTCCTTGGGACAACCCTCTGTTAGCAGAATGCACCAGGTACAAAGATATTATATTTTTTTTGCAAGATTTAAGGCCCCCTGATGGTATGGGAAGGATAAAGGAAAGAGATTTAAAGCTCAAAGAAATCAAATATTTCCTTATCGACTAGGTTCTATATTGGAAAGACCCTCTTGGAGTGTTGTTAAAATGTTTGGACCCATAAGAGGCCCCAAAAATTATATTTGATTTCCATGATAGCCTTTGTGGGGGACATCACTTCTGGAAAACCACTACCTACAAAATTCTCAGGGATGGTTACTATTGGCCTACTCTATTCACTAATGTTTGTGCAAAAATCAGGTCTTGCATCAAATGCCATAAGTTCTCTAGAAAGAAGAAACTCAAGCCTCTGCCATTGAATCCTGTACTAGGTTCACGACCCTTTCAACAATAGGGTTTGGATTTTATCAGGGAGATTCATCCTCCTTCAAGTGGTCAACACAGGTGGATCCTAACTGCAAAAAATTATTTCACCAATTGGATAGAAGTTATCCCCACAAGGAGTGCTTCTCATAAAGTGATCCTCGGTTTCCTGAAGGATATTATAGTAAGATTCAGTTATCTAAGCAGGATCATCACGGATAACGCTGCATCCTTCAGAGATGAGTCGTTGATCAAATTTTGTGATTAGTTCGAAATTTCATTAATTAACTCAACCCCTTACTATCCACAAGGGAATGGATTGGAAGAGTACTCTAATAAAAGCCTTATAAATATTATCAAAAGGTTGTTAGAGGAAAAAAATAAAGCATGGGATTCAAAGATCAAATTTTCTTTGTGGGATGATAGAGTGAAAAGGTCACTAGGCATCTCTCCTTTACAACTTGTATATGAGACTAAAGTAGTTTTTCCTTCCCAGTTCGCCCTGCCTGTGGAAACATTCTTCCAAGACTGCCACAAAGAGCCTGATGACATGATCACGAGGATACATCAACCGATAGAAGTGCAGTAGGAAAGAGAGAAGTTTATGGATAAAGAACATCACCATCAGCAGAAAATAGAGCAAGCCTTTGATAGGAAGAGAAATAAGGAGGATTTCCAGCCAGGAGATCTAGTCCTCAAATGGGATGCACCTAGACAGGACAAGGGAAAACATGGAAAATTTGAATCCCTTTGGATCTCCCCCTTCAAAATTTTTGAATCGTTTCCCAACAACACTTACAGGTTGTAGAATTTGGAGGGTGATGAAGTTTTCGGTGGCCCAATAAATGGGTACTTCCTAATTTTTTTTTTTGTTTGAAGCTGCAATCGACATTCCACCATTGTAAATATTGTCCATGTTTTATGTATTTTGTTTTAAGTAGGAGACTCCATAACCCAAAGCAAGTCATTGGAGTTGCACGTTCTTGGCAGCTCACAGGGAGCATGCCATCCCCTATGGAGCCAAATGTTAGCACATAATATTGTCAGAGCCTTAGGGGTTTGTGATTTCTACCTTGGTCTATTTTTTTACTTGTTTGTTCTTCTTTTATAGACCCGGTCGCAAGTTTTCCTCTCGGCTTGTAATTTTCTATTATTTGTCTTCACCTACTTGATAGACCTATTTTTCCTTAGCATCTTTCTTAATAAATATCAATCCTAATCCTTTTTGTTTTCCCCTAAAGTCAAGTACTTCTCTATTTACCTCTGTGATTGACCTTTTTTCTTTCTTGAGCCTTTATCCAGTCATCCAAGTAGTTGTTCACAGACCGCAGTCATAAGAACAAAACACCACACTTAGAGAGGTAAAAAATGGATTCATATCAAGCGAGTGAGAAATATTAGTGTTCAATGGTGGAGATCCACCAGGTGGAGCAGAGCGGTGATCATCAAGGGATCAGATCCATACGGTTTCATGAAGAATAACATCAGGCAGAGTGGCAGAATCACGATGCCATCCTAGCAGTTAGTATCGAGAAGGACACGTAGCGCAAGATCAACGTTTCTCTTACTTGTGAGATGGAGCAGTCAAAGCACTGAGTTGTAAAGACTCGTGAAATGTGAATTCATGAAATAATTGGGACCATTCATTCTAGAGGGGCACGTGGCAGAGGATTCGAACCATGGAGAAAGTCTTTCGGGAAAGTTGGGTTGAAAATTGTTGATGGCCCAAAGTCCCAAAACAATGATACAATATGGGTCATCTGATGCAAAGAGATGTGTGTCACCTGATCTAAGCGATAGCGATTTCATGACTCAGAGGTTTGAGAATAGAGTGAAACATGAGTTCGCGAAACGCAAAATCGTGACACACATAGGGAATCAGGCTTGCGGTCATTACCCAGGGTCATATAGAGGCAGGGATAAATAAAGGATAGGATCTTGATCATGTGATGGGTGGTTAATTTTGTTCGAAGAGATGATCATGGCCTTCATATTCAAGGAAAATCTGACCGATGATCCAAGTGGGTCGTTTCGTGGTAGAAAGCATTGGGATATTTGAAATCAAGAGGAGTGAAAACTCTCGAAATGTGAAATATTGAGTTTTTAGAGGGATAAGCACAAGGTCAAGGCCCACGGTCATGTGTGATAAAGGAAGTGGAGCTACGAAAAGGATCAAAGCACCCAATTTCGTCACATAGAAGGATTTACATGGCCTCGAGGTGGTAGAATCGTCTTAAAGGAATTGTGAGCTCACCTGGAACATTCATGGTTGTTAGGCTTCGTCCTGACCCTAATGAAAATGGTTAATGAAAATGAGTAGGGTAGTTGAAACCTCATTTCATTGCATAAATGGAAAGTATGGAAAATCTAGCCATGGAGGGCAGACTATGAGCCAAAAGTTCCCTTGTCAAGAATTCTCCTATGAATCCGATAATGATCTGATCTTGTGTCTGACAGAAGAGTGCAAGTGCAACCTGACAAAAGAAGATGAAAAAGCAAAGCCTTGAATGCATGCCCAAAGTGTGTTTTTGTAAGGAGCAAGTTTCTTTGAGTATATATATATGTAGTTTTTATATTTTGTAGAGGTGGATGGTAGAGCAAAGCTCCCATATTGTAAAGTTTTAGTAAAGCCTCTGCCTTCTGGTTATGTATCTATATTTCAGACTTCTTGTTTAATAACAGTAATCTTTCCTTACTACATCTTGTTTTCCTATGATACTGAAAGAGTTCATGATTGACTGATTCACATGAATTATTGTGACTGTATTATGATGAATGCTTGATTACAGTTTTGTCATAATTTCGTTCAGTTTCTTTGAGATTTAAATTCAAGAATATCTTGTGTTTAAGTTTTTTCTCTTTGGGATATTGAAAGACTTGATGTCCTCGACAAAAATCTACATTTTCTCACCAAATTCTTCCCTCTAATCACCCTTACTACAACTTACTGACTGAAGTTGAACCAAGACCTCACTTTCTTATGCATGCTAGTCCAGTTTTCTTATTTAAAACGATATCATCTCGAGTCTGCGTCCATTCGACCTCTTTTATAACCAACCTGTGACATAAACCTCTGATGTATATCAGTATTACCTCTGCAACAATCCAGTGGTGACTTCCTGTGATAACATATCCTATATTGTTGACAAGTTTGGATCATATACCTATAGTGTGTTTTTCAAATCTAGGGGAAACAAGACAATTATCAGTTTCAAATAATAAATTGACAACATCTTTGTTAAAAACAAAAATAAAATAAATGGGTGATCTTGGCATATCAACAACATCAATTGCCTTCTCAACAATTGTCTCAACATTTTGTTTAGTAATTTGCAAGCTATGAAGAGTCTTATCCTTCTTATTTAGTTGCAACAAGATGACATCCTAATCTTCCGTCAATGTATGATACTCGTCAAACAGTCAATTGTTATCTTCTTGAAGTGGAGAAACATCTTCACAAAGATCATCGATGGAGGCCTGTGAGTGGGAAACCTCATGAGTCAACTGGGTATTTTCTTCCATTAGTTGGATGACATTTGTGCTCATTGTTGTATGAGGAAGGGATTTCGAGTATTCTTCCAATTACTCAAGAAGTTCATAATTCTCCTCAAATTCATATGAACGATTCTAAAAAAGGTTAGAAGTAGTGTTCCCCATGGTAGAAACCCTTATGGAGTGCTCATTCATAATAGTATGGAACATGTCTTCCACATATTTTAACTGATTTTTCAGTCCTTCATTTTTTTTCTTCAAGGAAACATTTTCATGAGAGAGGGATTTCACCTTATTCACAAGATCATTGAAAAGATGAGTCTTATCGTCAAAATCATCCACTAGATCTTGGAAATTGGTCTCCATGGTCTGGTTTAGGTCAACAATATTCCTATAATTTTCATCAAACAATTGCAAAAGGATGGTTTGAAAGATAGAAACCTCATCTTCTAGTTGGGTGTGGGCTATATTCAGTTCATTGTTTAGTGATTGATTCTTGTTCTATAATTTCATAATGACATTCTGAAAGGAAGTGAATTTTTCATGAAGTCAGTTGGGAGATTATTCCAAGGAAATATTCGTCTCTGCATGAATCTCCTACAATTTTTGAAGCATTAAAGATTCTTATTCGTCCAATATTACCATCATCTATGGAGGGAACGATCCAAACACAAATATACAACAAAATATAATGGATGTAAATTTGATTATAATAAGGAGTCTGACGACTTACACCAAGTTGGTTCTATATCATAGAGATACGACCATTCATGCCAATAATTCGAAGTCACTCATTCTCAACATAGACCATAAATCAATCAAAATTCCATAAGAAAAGGTGTGTCTATCGTTGTAATGGACCAAGACAAGAAATATAGTGATCTCAAGGACAAATCGCATTCATCGAAGCTCCTATATTTGTGAGGATAATGTTATCATAGGTCGAACAAGTGGATCTCCTTATTGTTGAGATGTGCCAAGCCACAATATTAAATTCACATTAATTTCATCCTTTGACAAAAGTTGATCAATGGATCACACAATCCAAGAACAATCATTAAATAATGTTGCAACTATTCGTCAAGTCGAGCAACAAAGGGTTTCGACGATGCTAAGTCAATTATGAATTCAATGGGGAGGACTCAACAGTCAAGTTGATCAAGGAAAGTGAAGTCAAACTACTTTTAGTTTATCGCAACTTTACATTCGTCGAGGGTTTCACCAGTCATCTAGGTGGATTTGCAGTCGACAGGAGGGAATCTATGCTTTTCTTTAATGCTTGAATGATGATCAAATGTCGACTCAAGAAAAACCTGTGGTTTACAAGTTGATTCGATTCTTTCTCAAAAGGATTGAAACATCTTTAGTCAAGTTGGGTTGAGTATTCCTTTATTCTAGTCGAGAGTTTCAAGAAAAGGTATGACCTTATTTGCAGTAGTTGCATATCTTCTTGCTTGACATCAACCAATACATGCATACCAGTCAAAAAAGGAGAAGTGGATAGTGGAATCCTTCTCATTTGATGACAAAGAAATATCAATTTGAATCCTTACAAAAAAAATCTTAGTCAATGCTTGGACAATAAGAAAAATAACTTACGCGAAAGAACCAAGTCAATGTTGGGCATGAGATTTTTTTCAATAGTTGAAAGAGTCACTAGTGATACTAATAGATCGATTATTCAAGATATTCCATCCTATGAATTTGAAAAATTTATTGATCTACATGGATATCGGTGGCCGTCCACCTATTCCAACTAGCTCAAAACAATCTTCTGTCAATTTATTATTTTTAGTAGTTTTTTGGTTCCTAAACTTTTGGGGCCAATTTTAGGGGATAAATAAAGTTTTTTCAGGATAGAGAACCTAAATAATTATGGAAGGTTTTTATTGATACCAAAACATGAATCGTATCGACGATACCTTTCCAACAATCTATCATGTTTCCCAAACAAAGATCGTATGTCAAAGTTACACCCTCGAGAAGTTGATACACCAAACTACCCAAAACGAGGTCCACAAAACTATTGTATTTTCATCTTTTGGGGTTAGGGTTTTGGATTTTATTTATGTTAAAAATGCCTTGGAGTCTCATTGTAACAATAATATTCTTGAAAATGTGAGTAGACATCACATCTCTTCTCATAGATAAGCTGGCATCGTTCTAACAAGTCTTTCACTTTGTATTTCTATAGTTTTGTACATTTCGCTCATTAATAGAAATTGTGTATTACTGTATCTCTTTGTTTATGGTTTCATCTCTGATATATTTTTTTTATATTATTGAATATATTATATATCTCTGTATATTTATTTATTATATCTCTGCTCTCATTTCGTGCCAAAAATAATCTGGATCAGCGGTATTAGAGCAGGCTGCTCTTGATCGTTTTTTCAGTGCATGTCCCCGATGAGGTATGAGAATAGCAAGTTGGGTTACAAGCTTGTCTCTCTTTAGGAAATATCTCTCACATGCCGAAGAAACCCTCCATGGTGGAATAAAATAAAAATGATAGAGTAGGTGATTCTATTAATATGTTGCTTGAGAAATCTCTCACATGACTGAGGGATGAAATGATCGAGAATTTATCCCACATCCTTCAATGCCTATCGATAACAACCGGTGAGTCTTCATTAAGCATCCACTTTGGAGGAACCTCGCCTTTAAAGGTACAATTTAATTTTATATTTCTGTATTTGAAGAACAGATAGATGTCAATTCCTTAGCAAAATGGTTAAATATGCTAGAATGTTATTTCTCTATTCACAATTTTTCCAACAAGGAAAAGATCACCTTCGCACTCCTTAAGGCTCTCCCCCATGTCAAACATTGGTGGAAAATGTACTGGGAGAAACTTTCCACAGAAGAGTGTGGAATATATGGGTTGATCCCACTTGCGATTTTTTTGTGGATGCGGTGAAGGAGAAATATTACCCTTTTAGTAACTATGATGACCAGTACATGCCATGGACCACATTGCATAAAGAGAGGGGCCAAGTAGTGTTGAATTTCACCAATACCTTCCACACCTTTCACACCAAGATGGGTATCAATTATTCTGAGTGGCATTGGGTTTTAAAATATGGTGGGGCTCTACAAAGATACATCCAAACTTAAATGGAGTTTTTGGACATCTCATCGCTGAGAGTTGCCTATCGATATGTTGTCAAAATCGAGTAGAAATTTAGACACCAAGACTAACGTGAGTTCGGGTCTACAAATCCACAGAAACCAAAGTATGATAAATACTATTGGAACTTATGATAAAGACTATTGGAACTCAAATCCTAATTCTTTGTTTTGTTCTTGCTAAGTTATCCTCCACGTTTTAATTTTTCTCTTTAATTGTTTCTTTGTGCCATATTTTTGTTTTCTTGAGAGGTAATTGCATATCGTGATTTGGTTCAAATTACTTGTCATCTTGTTTTCCATTAATTGAGCTTACAACAGATTGATCAAGTATGTTGTATGCACAGGGAACAACCGTGAGAAAAAAAATGAAGCATTCAAAAGTAGACAATTTCGGTCTCAGATGGCGGGAACATACAGGTTGAAATTGTAACGATGGAGATCCAACAAGCCACTCAAAACGAATTTTTTTTTGCATTAGGGTTTTTCAACATAACGTGAGTTTTAACGACAAGCATAGATCTTTGAAGTTCTGAAGCCCCTAAGTGTTGAAGTGTTGAAGTTCCGAAGTCCCGAAGTGTCGGAGTGGGCCCTCACTATCACATCACTCCAAGAGTTCGTTCATCTAGGAGGATTTGGTCAAGAGAAAGAAAATGTCAAAGTTTCACAGCCCCAAAGTGTCGGAATGGGCCCTCACTTCCACGTAACTCCAAGACCATACTACTCCGACAGTTTGTTCATACAGGAGGTTCTGGTCCAAAGCAAGCAAAGTGTCGAAGTTATGGAGCCTTGAAGTGTTGGAGTGAGCCCTCACTGCCATGTCACTTCGGTCCTGTACTACTCTGGGAGTTCATTCATCTGGTTGGTTTTGGTCCAGAGCAATCAAAGTGTCAAAGTTTTGAATCCCTAAAGTGTCAAAGTGGGTCCTCACTGCCACATCACTTCGGGCCTGTACTACTCCAGGAGTTCATTCATCCAGGAGGTTTTGGTCCAGAGAAAGAAAAGTGTTGAAGTTCTAGAGCCTCGAAGTGTTGGAGTGGGATCTCATTACCATGTCACTTTGAGCTTGTACTAATCCGAGAGTTTTTCAACTCAACATAGGCCTAAATCGTCGAAGGTTCAAACTTTCGAAGTCCCAAAGTCATTAAAATTGATGGTTAAAGTAATCATGGTCTAATTAACAGTAAATGTGAGTTAATGACTCTAGGATAAAGCCACTCTGGGAGATTTTCATGCTTCAAGATCCAAAACTCCCAAAGCACGAAATATCCAAGTGATGTTAGGCTACCACGTCACTCTGGACCCATACTACTCTGGGAGGTTTTCAAACGCAGCACTACAGGTCTCTCGAAATTCTAAACTCTCGAAATCCTTTGACGATTAAAGTATTAATCTCGAGTTAGTGGGTCTAATATAAGAACATATTAGTGAATTCGGGAGATTAGCATTCTAGGAGATTGATATGCAGAGAAAACCTAGGTCTTTGGATCTCTAGAGTTTTGAAGTGTTGAAGACATGTGGAACTCATCAATAATGACACATGGAGCTCATCCATGGAGACACGTGGCTTCCAACTGGCCCTGACATGTGGCACTCATTTCTAGTCATTTGGGTCCCATCATCGACTCATTTTTTAGTGACACATGTTACTCACCGTATGTGACACATCAACAGTCATGACATCATATGGAATTAGGACACCACGTCAGTTCACATCATTATCACTCTTGGAGTTTTCCATCCAGAGCAAGCACAGTTCTCTAAAACCCGTAGCCTAGAAGTCTGAAGATATTTAAATGATAAAAATGTCTTAATCCAGGTTTAATTAGTGATAAGAACACACTAATAACTTCATGATTTTGGCATTCCAGGAGTTATATACACTTTTCATTCAAAATATCCCAAACTCCGAAGTGTAAAAGTGATGAGAGACTGCCATGTCACTATGGGATAAATTCACTTAAGGAGATATTCATGCTCTGCGTTCAAAACCTCCTGAGCGCTAAGAAATTTTTACCATCACTAAATATGGCTAGAGGAGTTCTAATATGGAATCCAGACAGAACTTAGCAGGGGTGCTAAAGTAGCAAGGTCACCCAGATCACAAATCGAAAACTGATTAACGGCTCACATTCATTGTAAAAATTAAAGGCGTATGAACATTAAGCTCCTAGAGTGGTCCCACAATTGAAAACATGGTATATCTTGAGAGGTACGTGGTAGTTGGTGGTTGATTTCAAGAGATGGAGTAGTGTGGATCCAAACGGCCTTTGACAAATTCCACAATCACATGCTTATATCATGTGTAGGGTCTAATCTGAGAGCAGCACGTGGAAACAAAGCTAGGCGTTAAGCCAAATCATCAAAGGAAAGTCACGAGGAGAAGAAAAACACTAGCATACCATGACCAATCCATCACAGAGAAAACATGAAGAAGGATCGATTGTGATCGAGACAGAGCATCTCGCTAATAGTCAATAGGTACAAAACAAAAGTTTCAGAATCTTGACTCTACAACACCATATTTGGGAACTCGAGAAACTATAATCCAGATTGTAGAAGGAATGTCGAAGACTCCAGAAAAAGACCAGAAGACCTACCTTTTCCTCAAGTAGATAATGTGAAGAAGATGCCAATACAACCAATTATCCTCCAATGGCCTCAAACAACATGCATGCATTCTACTACTCAATGCAGAACTCAATTATGTCTCTCCTAATCGTTTTCTTCCATTGCTAGTTCATTCTAGTGCATTCATCAGTCCAGTTTCATCACTAGTGTCAGTTTTCAATTGTTCATTTCAAGACTCATTTTAGTTTAAAGAATAATAAGTTGTCTTTTATGTGTGATAAGGACCACTCTTTTTTATTAAATCAAGTGTGAAGTATTGTTGACGGGCGAAATTGACCGCTCGTCAATTGGAGGAGTGAATCCGGTCCAGGGTTTTCTAATTAACCCAAGCCGTTTGGATTAATCCACTCTGATGGGTTTAGTGGCTCCGTTAGCCGATCTAAGTCCTAAGAAAGTGAAAAAACAAAATTAAAGAAGATAAAATAACTTAATGAAAAACACTCAATGAAAACTATATACAAAGCTAAAATATACTTATAGTTGCTAATTAATATTTATAAAATATCTCTACTTATTATATGTACAATATATCCAAATGATTATATCTCTAATATATGTATAACATTTACAGAATGAAAATTTTAATCTAAATCTGCGAAAATCGAATATGAATTGATTTATTTAACGACAACAAAACTATCATTCAGTCTTTTTGATTTATTTTTTTATAACATTTATAAACAAGAAATGGAATAACAAATTGTCTAACTGAAAAAATAGATGAACAGTAAAATGTGTTGAGATTACAAGAAATTAAACTAATAAAATAAAACTATCAAACTAACATGTAATCGCATCTCCTATTCGTCCTGTGTATAACATCCAATTTCATTGTTTGATGAGGAAAACCTGCAACAGATCTTACAAATGCTTCTCATAAACGCGAAGCAGTAATGAGTGAATGCAAATGACAGAACATATAAGAGATGTAGTAACAACAATTTTATAATTTCACAAATGACAACATTGAGATAAATCCCATTGCGAAAATTTGTGTATAAATGTTCAATGAATAAAGAAGATGAATCTTCTAATCTCAAATTTGAACAAAATAATTACTTGTATGTTACATACGGGACATAAAACATGGATATCATATAAATTTCATCACACCAATCTGCAATAAACCATGATATCTAAAGTAGTCACAATTTAATTACAAATCTAAAGGACCACGACTTGAATAAAAACACGATATATCGAAGCTAAAGTTGTGCAAATATCATCTTATATTCAAGTCTGTCAATCATAAATCCATAGTTTTTTTTCTCCCGGACAATGATGATCTTCATTTTACAAAAAAACACATTTATATATGTTATAGGATCAAAACGTTTCCTGTTGATAACATCTAATTTGTTCCAAAAAATGTGGGGGATGCAACCTCCCAGATTCTACTTGATACCAAAAACTAATAGCCTATTCTAAAAAAAACATAAATATAGCATGCTAAGATATGCCAACAGTGCTTCAAATCTCCTTTATAAATCATAGGTTCCTGTAAACACATAAGAATAAAAGATTTCAAATGCATTTTCAATTATTAAAACAAGTAATTCGAATTTTTCCAACTAGCTACAAAGTCTCATGATTTTGTAGCTAGTTATAATTATAACTAGAATCATATTTTATTGAATCAATCAAAACAACCTAAAGGTAATCTGTGCAAACAAATCATGTATTCTAATTTGAAAAAGAAAAAATCATCCTAAACTTATTTTTAAAAAATCATACCTCAAATTAAGGGATTCGACTTAATCAAGAAATCTTTGAATTTACTATTGCAGTCGTTGCTTCCACGTTCTTAAAAACAATAGACCTTGTGGTTTTTTGGTGTTTGTCTTTGGTTTGAGCTATGGATTGAAGTCTATTATTCTCCTTCATTAGACAATTTAATTTTTCTTCCATGGACTTAAGCTGAGACTAAAGTAAAGGCACGTCTTTGTAATACCTATCGATCCATGACCAACATTCGTTACATTGTAGTTGAATAGACTGTGTATTAGCAGTGATAGTATTAATAGGTGGGGAATCATCCATTAGACCTGTAGGTTCATTACTGAGTTTGATTCCAGGGAAATCGGGATTGTCCTTTAGACACGGTGGAAGGTTTGTAACATAATCATAGGGTTTATCAGAGAAAAGTCCATATGAATATGGATATTCTTCATCCAAGAATCTTTCAATTTCCGAATCGGAATCCTCGCTTAACACAATTGCGTTTTGGTCTGCAGAGCACTTGGGTTTATTTTGGGCACATCGTGAAACCCAACGAGTGGCCCTTTTACTCTTATAATTGATATCAACTTTACCTTTACACTTTTTCCTTATGGACTTTTTAACAGTCTTAAAACCTTCCTTTGGGTACGAATCTGGTAGAGTGTCGGGTTGGGTAGTGTCAGGATAGGTTGAGGGTTCCAAATTAGAAATAGGATCACAGGGAAAGAGTGAAGGAGGAAAGATGGTAGGCTTCACGATGGGTTTCTATGACGATAGTCTTGTCAACCTATCCCAACTCACTGCTACCAAAACCATTACGTAATAGAAAAGCATCCCAACAATCATTGTTCAATTTCAACTGATGTATAATGATAATCTTGATTAAATAATGGTGGAACAGACTAGAATCAGACTTCTTCCTTTTAAACTGCTTTGCCATTTTGTATAGACTTCGAAGGAGAAAATAGGGCATGTTTAGGGGGAAATCGATAAAACTCATGAGCAATTGCAAGTGATACAAGAAAACCAACCCATATCTCCCCTCACAGGTAACGAACTGTTTCACAATAGCTAACAGATCATGCCATCTAGGTTTTAAAGCTGAGACATGCATACCTTGGTCGTAGCTGGTAATTCTCCTTGAGGTGAACAACAATGACCAGGGAACCTCTTCAACCTTTGAGTTTTTTAACCATTTTTGTCCCACAGCTGGTAGACCGGTGGCTTGGATAATAAAAATATTCATTTAACTCAAGCTGGACATCTCCTATTTTTTCTCTGCAACCGTCGAATGTCAACACGAATTCTTGAGCAACTCTTAAATTAAAACCCTCGAAATTTTCAACAAACACACACCAACCATTCCTTTCTAAGTCATCTCTGGAATTGTCAAATGATAACAATGTGTTGGTAGCCAATTCACATTTTTCTACTGTCTTATAAGTTGCCTACCCTAATGTTTTGCAAACCTTAATTTTTCGTTGCAATTCTCAAATAAACGACACTTTTATTTTTGCACTATTTGCACACTTACCTTCATTTGTTTTCACGACTGTAAGTGTGAAAAGTTGGTCTTTCGAAGTCACATTAGAATCATTATTGAATTGTCGTTATCCTTCTTATTGATATGCCTATTGTGCTTACATTTTACTTATCATTATACAATTGGCAAGACCTTTTGATTTGCACTCATTTGACATTCTTTGATTGATCATGCAATTTCATTCCATGAGTAATTGAGGTTGTGATGCATTGACATTTGGATCTACTTGTTATTTGATCAATTCACTTTGCACATTGGTTGCATAAAAGCACATAGGTGTTATGGTTAAACCCTTGATATATATCTTTTAATATGACACCTAGTTCATGTGATCAAACACATTGGCGCATTGGTCCAACACTTGGGATTGGTTTCGATTTGTATGTTGGTTTTAAATCTATGGAATAATGTTTGATTGCACACATGGTTTATCCACTTACCAAAGGTTTCAATGGATTGATTGAAATGGCATAGTTATAACACATGTGCATTGTGATTTGTTTAGTTGAAAGCACCGGTGGTTGTACCTTGGCAATAACTATTATGCATGGCCAACGAATAGCTCCACCACCTTCGCATGATGTCATTGATGCCTATCCCTTATCCCTGTTTCACCTCTGTTAGCTCGGGTAACCCTTCATGCACTCTACTTCTATGTATGCTATGATTCAAACCCTGGACTTACCGTGTGCTCTTCTCCATGGCACCAGTGGTGCGAATTGAGCCGAACGGTAGCCAAGCCTTGCTATTGTTCAACAATGCACGAAAAGACTTAGAGGATAGCGGTTGGCTCACCTTTGTACAATGATTCGAGGGTTTTAATCTATTTGTTGCATAGCAGTTCGCCCTGACTTTTGATGGTTGTAGAGCCAAGGTGGGTGACATTCAGTTGGAAATTAGTGAACAATTCATTAGCTCTGCCACAGGGTTACCGTCCAAGGGCCAGCGTTGGTTTAAAAATTCTAAAGTGGAGGAGGTGCCATGGTCACTACTGTTTGTCTCACGAAGGGTGACATCCTATGATAGAGGTATTCCCTTTTCCACACTTAAACCACGATGGCATGATCTTTTGATGGTGGTCAAACAATTCGTTACCTATGAGGGTCGATATGGACTCATTTTTCTTTATCACCTTCGACTGTTAATGAATTTTATAGGGTATCCATTGAATATGCCTTTTTACTTCTAGCGTAGCCTTTATAAAATGTTGAAAAGGTTTAAAAGAGAAAAGGTTGATAGTAGACTGTTCCACCATGGCCTAATCAAACTCATCGTTGTTCATCACTTAAATCTCCACGATGATAGCTGGCAAGCTTTTATGTCTCGAAATGGTTTCGCTGAGGCAGAGCCCATCCAAGTTGACAAGCCTATGGTTAATGAAACTAAGGTCAGGCCACCCGTACCCTTCCATGTCCTAATGCCCTCTCCTAAACCCTCGGTTGACCCTGATATTAACCTACCCGATGTTATAACTAAGAAGGCTGAGGCTATAAAAAATCCTGTGAGCAAAAAGGTCAAGGGAAACCCTACTGTTGATGGCAAAGGTAAAACGAATGCTCGGATTATCTCAAGAATGGCTAGAAATAAACCTAAAACTAGTGTTGGGCAGAATCCCATAGTCCTCAGTGAAAACTCAGACTCTGACATAGAACGCTTCCTAGCTTCGTTTCTAATCTTCGTTTCTAATCTTCGTTTCTAATCTTCTCCCTTTCCTAAAGTATAATCCTAGCTACCCTGGGATCAAGCTACCTAACGAAATCCTCGACAATTTAACCAAACCCTCACCTACTTTTTCAAAGCCCGGATAGTCATCATGTGACCAATGTGATGTGTGGTTGGAACGATACTATATAGACGTCTCCTTATTATAGTCAAAGATCTAATCATTGGAAAACCAAGTTGCAGTGTTGACCAGCCAAAGGGACAAGCTTCAAGCAAATGATAGGAAGAAAAGAACCACTGGTTCCATCATATTTAGGAATGTTGAATCGGCTACAGCCGTTGTCAACTCCAAAATGTCATGATCAAGCTGTCTTCTCGTCATCCAGGTATGAATTTAGGTATCAATTTCATTTTGTGAATTCCTCGGATTAATATAATGATTTCAGTTTGGTTTTCAAATAGATTTGTGTATCATTTTAAATGGCTCTGTCATAATGTTGTTCATCCTGTACATTGTTTTCGTTTTGCTAAAATTGAATGAGGTTATGATTTGGTTAAATGATTCGGTCATGCGTAGTTTAGCAATTGATAGGTTTTCATCAGATTTGATTCATTTGTCTTTTGAGTTAACAAAATTGATGGTTTTCTTTCAATTGGATTTGTTTGTATCTAATCTGAACAGGAGGTTTTACTGCTAAATTTAGAGCATGATCATGTTTTGATTTGGTATGATTTTGTTATGGTTAGTTTGTATGACGTGATTTTGGAACGACTTTGTGAGTTTGAATTGACGTGATGTAATCTTCTAAATTAAGAATACAACTCTGATTGACTCTGATTTGGAAAGAATGACTCTGTTTCATATGAAAACGATATTCTCATTTAAGCCTGTACAAAAGATATCTACGCCCGAATCATGGAGCGGTTTTGATTCACAACGACTATGTTAAACTCCATCTGTTCGATTCGTTCTTGTATTGATTGGACTGTTGTGTATTTTTAGTTAGTACAATTGTTTTCATGAGTTGGATTCGTATCATAGATGCTGCTCTGCTTGATTTTAATTTTCAAAACGATTTGATTAAACCCAGATCGACAAATGTTATCTCTGTCAAATTCGGTTAATAAGTTCATTTTGAAATGAACAATTTCAAAGTCAATCGATTTGTTTGCCCCAAATAGAAATAACAAACGATTGAACAAATCCTAAAGATCCTGTTATCAATCGATTGATTCCATTATCATTTCGTTTGTGGTAATTGACACACCAGTTTTGATTTGATGGATCGTTTGTTTATGTTAATACAGTTGTATCAAATCTGAAAGTGATCCTGCTATTTTCATATAGATTCGGTCGTGTTTACTGTTGATGGATAAGGCAATCGATTTGTTTAACTGTATCTATTTCAGTTTGATATGAAAAATGATTTCATTACTGTTCATTACGATTCTATTTACCCGATTTTGTGACAACAAACGAAACAGAGTATATGCATTTTTGTAGTCGTTTGATTGATCTTAGTCGTGTTTTGATCTCAAACTAGTATGACAATTTCAAATTGAATGATTCATTTGTCTTTCAAATAGCTATTAGATACTTGTTAATAGTTTAATTTAATTCTTTAAATATTTGAATTGATTTTAATGTTGATTCTGTGTCTGATTTAGACCAGCTGCAGAATCGCAAGATTCTGTAGCTAGTCTATAGAATTAGATTTTTATCATTTTTATCAATAAAATATCCTTCTAACTTGTCCATTTTTAACCCTTTTCAGGTACATCCGAATTGCATTGGGCATGCTGGATGGTCTAGGAGATATTTGTGTGTTTTAGTTTTATTTTAGGTTCCTAGTTTAGTCAGACTTGGGATATCTTCCCAGATTTTATGTAAATAGTTTTGATAACTTCCACAGGGATATTTTACCCTGTGGAAGGTCTTTAAATACTTATTATTTTTTGTAATAGGGGGCATCCTCACTTGTGGGAGAACCAGGCTATGGATTTCTAATACAAACTGAGACGAGAGTTGATGTTATTGCTACAGCTTTCGCTTTCATAATATCAATCTTTTGTTTTGAGTTTATGCATGTCCCTTTGCAGTTGATTATAGACTACTTTAGCTATCATAGTCTATTGCAGAATGATATGATTTAATTAATATTTTATCCATATATGATTTATTTCATTACTTAAAAATACAACAATTACTTTGTTTCAGTTAATGAATCACAGACTTCTCTTCTTCGTTAATTGAATCATTTCATATAGATCTTTGCATACGGGTTTATCTAACTGTGAATATTTATAAATCATAAGATTGTTGTAATTTTTATGTCTTGTTTGTCCTGTAATCATACTTGAAGAGCACTGCAGCTTATTGTTTACGACAAGCTTCTGGATAATTCGGTGTGGGTTTCCTCCTTCCGATCAGCTAAAACAATCAGTACATATAGGACAAACCTGCAGTGTTTCTCCAGGTCAGTTTGTTATTTATTTGTTTGATTAATTTGTTAGTATAATTTAAGTAGTTTAGTTAGATATATGTTTAGTTAGACTAGTAGTTAAGGTTAGTATATTAGTTGTTTAGTTTAGTTAGTTTTTATTTAATTTATGTTTCATAAAATTATAAAATCAACAAAAAATATCTCTTACTGTGTTAGGGCAAAATACAAATGAGTTTTTCAGGTTTTCATTCAAATCTGTAAATTGTAAAAATTGTACATTTTGTGAATAAGATTTATTTATGTTAGTAGTTAGATAGTTAATTTCTTAGAGTTAGTATAGTATTAGATAGTAGGTTGTATATATATATAGAATAGTTAGATTAGTTTAGTTTGTTTAATAGTTATTTTTGTTAGATTAGTTAATTTAGAGTAGTTTTTTTTTTTTTTTTCTTAGGACTTAGATCGGCTAACGGAGCTGCTAAACCCGTCAGGGTGGTTCATCCCAAATGGCTTGGGTTATTAGACAACCCTGGACCGATTCCACTCTCTCAGTTGACGGATGGTCAATTTCGCCCGTCAACAAATGGCGCTAGAAGGAGGGCTTGAAATTAATTAATGGCACAAGGCGGTCGCAAGACTCCTCCACCACCTAATCGCTCACCTATAGTGACTAGAAGCCATTCAAACGATAATATTCCCCTTCAAACATCAAATACTTCAACCGATGATCCACAGATCACATTTGAGCCAGCAACCCCTAATCCTACAGGTGGTGACATACAAGAGATTGTCCGTCAATATCTTATAAAAACACATAGTGCCTTAGCCCGTTTGAGGCAACCTAACCGACCATGGGGCCAACCTTTGGACTTCTCTGATATCAGAGAACAATTAGGAGGCACTGACCTTACTGTGAATCCTTCAGATCCAATCTTAAATCCTACTGTAGGACGACCTGGGATACCTCCTTTTCCACCTCCATCATCTCCTTCCTCTTCTGGAGGAGGATCCTCTGACGAAGGCAATTCCCCTTCTCAGTCTTCCACACCCACTACCCCAATGGAAAATCAGAACAACCCTGCTAGACCTTGGCTTGACTAGGATGTCGTAGTTGTACCTGGAGCTCAACATCCCTTACCTAAACACCCGGAGAAATGGCTTCCCAAGTTTGACCCTGACTCAAAACAGATCGCTAAAGATCACATTAAAAAGTTTATGTTAGCCATAAGACTCCGCAATTTCGAACATGAAGATGTTGTCTGTAGGTTGTTCCCTTATACTTTCGAAGGTAATGCATCCACATGGTACTTTTCCCAACAACCCCATACCATCGTGTCTTTGGAAAAGTTTGAGTCACGCTTTTTGGAAAATTTAGGAGATGGTAAACCTCCAGAAGTCCTAGTCATGGATATTTCTAGATTAAGAATGAACCCGAAAGAAAAGGTTAAATACTTTAATCAAAGATTATTAACACTTAAAAACCGAATCCCTATGGATTCCAGGCCTGCTGAGAGTCTTATAATAGCATACTACACTAAATATTTGCATCAAAGTATAGCTATTTTGGTTAAACGATCTAAGAAAGACACGTTGTTAGAAGCCTTCGAGGAGGCCATCCAGATTGAAAAAGACATACTTAGTCTTAAAGACTCTACTAGCAACAAAATAGAGACTAGTTCTTCTTCCAAAAAGAAGATCGCAATCCTCCCCAGACCTACTCAAATTAAAACACAATCTGAAAGCTCTGATTTAGAAAACTTAACTAAAGTTGTTCAAAAACTATCAAATCAAGTTATAGACTTAAAAAGGATGACTGAAGAAGTTTCCTTGAGCAAAGGGCCTTACAAACCCCCGTTCCGGAAGCCTTTCCCTATCAACTGACCTAATCCAACCACTAAAGGCCTTAATCTAGAAAGTCTGCAATGCGCTCTTCAAACAATTCTAGAAGCCCAAGATAACTAGATGCCTCCTGAGATCCCTGAGGAGGTAGTTGAACAAGAGACAGTTCAAGAAGAAGAGTCTTCTCCAAACATTTTTGGACACTTCTCGGATAGCATCTTTCAAGCTAACTTCAAGACAGTACATCCCTATAATACCAGGAGTAAGACAACAAACAAACCTTCTTCCAAAAACACTACAACTTTGCCTCCAAAGCAATCTAAATCGGCTGAGGCTAAACAGAGTAATGTGAACCCCAACTTAGATTATGATGTAGTTGAAGATCTTAAAAATTTGAGAGCTAAAATTTTTGTTTATGAGTTATTGAAGTTTCCATTTTTGCTACAAAAAATGTCAGAAAATATCTCAAAGAATGGAAAAAATGGTAATTCAAGTGGTAATAAGGTTGTGCAGAACAAAGTTCCCCATAAGACTACCTCTAAAAACAATCCTGATCCTCAAGATAAAGGAAGCCTTCCTGTAAGTAATGTAAATAATGTAAATAATGTAGATAAAGTAGCTTTAGAAACTGCGAGTAAAAAGCCACAAGCTACTATTCTTAGTACTCGCAAAAATGTACCTCCATTTTTCTTAACTTTCGAAATCTTTAATAGAAACGTGCAAAATTGTATGGTAGACTCAGGAGTGTCATCCAATGTGATTCCATGGTCTGTATGCCAAAAGATTAATGCAGAAGTTGAACCATCTACTTTAAAAATCATACAACTTGATCGAACAAATGTTAAAGTTATAAGTGAACTAAAGAATGTTCTTATTAGATTATCGTCTAACCCCAAGGTTCATCAATTTATTGATATAATTGTTCTGGATATTCCAGAAGTGTATGGTCTATTTTTAATCAGGGCCTGGTCAAAGCAGCTACATGGTTATTTTGAAACAGATTGATCTCATCTATGGCTTCCAGAGAACGACAAGCCTAACAAGATAAAAGTGAATCATGAACACTACCTTAAGTTCACAGTCATAGATTTAAACAATCCCAATGAACCATTTACACCTTCTGCTAATTCACCCAAAGTACAAGGGATGGACACCTTTTTTGGCAACTTCATGGCCGAGGCTTCAACTATCACCAATCCAGAACATCAATCCGAGATTGTAGCATACATACAGCCAACAACGTCTACGCAACGGTCCCATATACCTGATGGAAATCAAACTTGGTCTTTGTATTTCGATGGGTCAAAGTCCAAAGAAGGGGCTAGCGCAGGCTGCATTATTATCGATCCGGCAAGTAACAAAACATTGATGGCATGTAAGTTGAAATTTGAATGTACTAACAATACTGCAGAATATGAGGCTTTACTGCAAGGTCTCAGAAAATCTTCGGATATGAACATTCAAAATTTGACCATCTTTGGTGACTCCGAAATAGTGGTTAGACAGGTAAGAGATTATATCCATTGTCTTTCTCCGCATCTCAAAAGCTACCAGTCTGAGGTATGGAATTTAATGAATAAATTTTCTGCTTTCAATATAAATTCTACTCCTAGATTGAATAACTCTTGAGAAGATTTATTAGCTAATGTAGCTTCTAAAATTCTTCCTGCAGAAGGCTTGTCCCCAGATGTATTCTTCATTGAGCTATTGTTCTGGCCATTTTTTCCTGACAACATCATGAACTAGAGAGTCTTTGATGACGATCAACAAATTATTAACTTTCTTCACATGGAAGAAACCTTTCAAGGCGCAGTGATAGATGAACACACGCATGACAACAATTTGCGCGATTTCACGGTAACACCATATCCGAGAACTCCTGAATCTTCATCGGATATGGTAAACTTGATCCCTAAATCTGTAGTTAGATTAGAGAAGTTTTATGATCTTCAAGATAAATTTAAAAAGACGGTCAACTGTAAAACCAATAGTTCCTCATTATCTTATGAAAAAGTAAACTTCAGAACTAAGGACAATCTGCAGTGCATTAATCTAGGGTTGGGGTGTTCTCAACAAGAAATATTTTCATTTATTAAATTGTTCAAAGAATTTAAATATGTCTTTGCATGGATGCATGATGACCTTAAAACTTTCGACCCTAATATCATACAGCATGTCATTCCTATGAAGCCCCAAACCTTACCCTTCCAACAAAAACTAAGGAAAATGCACCCCAAGCTCGAACCGACCATTCAAAAAGAATTGAATAAGATCCTAAATTCTAAGATAATTTTTCCTGTTAGGCACACTCAATGGGTTTCTAACCTTGTCCCAGTCCAGAAGAAAAGTGGGGAAATTTGACTCTGCATCGATTTTCGAAACCTTAATAGAGCGTCTGATAAAGACAACTATCCTATCCCATCCATGGAACAGATCCTTCAACAGGTATCTAGTTCCGAGAGGCTATCCTTACTGGATGGTTTTTCTGGGTACAACCAAGTCCTGATGTCTCCACCAGACCAACTTAAAACTACCTTCCGTACCCTGTGGGGAACTTATGCTTATCGTAAAATGTCCTTTGGATTGATTAATGTTGGAGCCACCTTTCAGAGAGAAATGGACATTGCTTTCTGAGTCTTAATCAATCAGTCCGTCATAGTTTACTTAGATGATGTGACTATATTTTCTAAAAACAAAACCGATCATCTAGCTCACTTACGAGCCGTTCTACAACGATGTCGTAAATACGACATCTCCTTGAATCCTAAAAAATCTATCTTTGTAGTAGAACAGGGTAAACTCTTGGGATTTATTGTGTCAAGCGAAGGGATTATTATCGACCCCGAAAGGACTCAAGTCATCGTGAAACTTCCCCCTCCTACATACAAAAAATCTATGCAGTCTTTCTTAGGCCAGATTAACTTTGTGAGAAGATTTGTCCCCAGTTTCTCCAAAATGGTCAGGCCTTTACAGAATTTGATTAAGAAAGACACCCAATATCACTGGGGACCCCTAGAAAGTCAAGCTTTTAATGCAATAAAGAAGGCCATAATAGATGCTCCGTCTTTCAAGAGCCCTGATTTTTCACAAGACTTTACACTCTATACTTTTGCCTATGACCATTCCTATGCCGCCGTCCTAACCCAAAAGAATGCCAAGAACAATGAAGTACCCATTGCCTTTATGAGATCCACTTTCAAAGGTGTTGAACTTAATTACCCAGTGGTATATACGAAAGCCTACGTTGTTTTCAAAGTAGTTAAGCACTTCCGGTCCTATCTATTGAAGTCTAGGACAAAAGTCATTGTCCCCTACCCAACCGTGAGGAACTTGTTAGTGCAGAAGGAACTAGCTGAAAAGAGAGCTAACTCGGTCACCTCTTTGCAGGAGTATGACTTATAAATCACCCCAACTTAGATAGTGAGAGGCCAAGGGTTATGCAAGTTAGTTGCTAATTCAGTAGCAGGATAGAAAGAAGAAAGCGATACGTCAAACCTAGGACAGCATGATCAGAATATAATCTGTTGCTTACAAAATTCTATCAGTCCTTGGTATGATGATATAATATTCTGTCTTGAACATGGGTCAGATCCCCATCACCTGGATCCCACTAAAAGAAGAGCATTGATATTAAATTACACCTCCTTTCATCTGGTAAATGTTACCCTGTTTCGTCAAAATTTTGACGGCATACTGATGCGCTGCCTTGAAAAATACGAAGAAGAAAAAGTATTGCTCAAGTTGCATGCAGGAGAAGTTGGTGGTCATTTTGGTGGTGACACCACTGCCCATAAAGTTTTAAGAGACAGTTATTATTGGCCCATGCTTTTTAGAGACACCCATGTTTTGTGTCGTAAATGTATCATTTGTTAGAAAACATCAGGGTGGTTACAAAAACCAGCCTTTCCTTTGCAGCTTGTTTCAGTAGATTCTCCTTTTTAGCAGGGGGCCTTGATATCATAGGTCCAATCAACCCCTCATCCTCACAACAGCACAAGTTTATTTTGACAGCCACAGATTACTTTACCCGATGGTCTGAAGCTATTGCATTAAGAACCGCCAACACCAGTCAGGTAATTGCCTTTCTAAATTCGAATATTATCACTCATTTCGGTATCCCTAACTGTTTAGTATTCGATAATGATTCTTAATTTTCTTCTCTTGAGATGAGCGAGTTTTCTTTGGAAAAAGGAATTAAATTGAAGTATTCTACTAGCTATTATCCCCAGGGAAACGGATTGGCAGAATCGACAAACAAGAACTTGATTAAAATCATCAAGACAACGGTGGTTGAAAATAAAAAAACTTGGCACAATGCACTGTTGAACGCATTGTGGGCTGATAGGGTAACACCAAAAGATGTTGTAGTTAGCTCCCCCTTTTTTCTCGTTTATGGTAGAGAAGCAATTCTTCCACCTCACATTCTTCTTCCTTCACTTCAGTTGTCGTATAAAATCTAAGAGGAAGATTGTCCCCCTTTGGAAAACCAAATTAATGCTTTGATGAAGCTAGAAGAGGTAAGAGCCCAAGCTAAACGTAAGTTAGATCAATATCAACTATTGGTTAAAATTTGGTTCTATTCTAACTCTGCTTCTGATAGGAATTTTGAAGTAGGTGACCTCATCCTGAAATGGGACAAACCACACGAGGGAAAGGGAGAGAACACGAAATTTCAAAATTTGTGGCTTGGGCCATTTTTAATTGTTGAAAAGTTGGGTCTCAGTTCTTTTTTATTGCAGAATCTAGAAGGACAGCTTGACACCTATCCGGTGAATGGCCAAGCCCTGAAAAGATACTTTGCTTGATAACTACCCTTGTATATTATGTACATATTTTTCTTTTGTTTTCTTTTTCGTTTGCTTTTTTGTTTTTGATTTTTCCTTTGAATTTGTCAGCTTGTGTTTTTGGAAAATACACATACCTATACACTGAGCTATGTATAAAAATACAATAGAAAATTCCTTCACTGAAATAACTGCTAAGAAAATTTGTACAAACATCAATGGTATATTTCTGAAATTTATATCTATGTTGGAAAAGTCTGTTGTTTGAAAGAAGATGATTGATTTCGATCTCTAAGTAAAGCTTGTCATGATCATCTATTATCTTTTTACGTTGTCCCTATTCCTTAAGGGAATGACTCAGAAGATGTCTCCCTGTCTTAGGAAGTTGTTTTTGTAAATGAAACATCTCTGGATCTAAATAAAGGACAGTTCTAAAAAAATTTGATGAGGTCTAAAAAAATATGTTAAAATATCATGATTTTCAGCGTCACCCCGCTCAACTATATATCTATGAAAAAAAAAAAAATCATTAATAGAGTCGTGTGAAGTGTTTGTAAACCCGCCGGGATACTGAACAGGTCTTCTGGCAGCAGGTAAATGCATGCATGACGCCAAGACAACTTCATTGGGGTACTGAATAGGCCCGCTGGCAGTGAAGCAATGTTGGGTATATGAAAATTTGCAAATACGAAACCTCTTTAATGTCCTTTATTCTGATCTAGAACTTCTTGGCAGAATACGGATGTCAGAGTGGGTTAAATGGAAACCCTGTCGAGGCTATGGATGCCTGCTGGTAGCAGTGGCTCTGTCAACAGTATTGGAGATTTTATCTTTAATGTCATGACTTGCTGGTCTTAGGACTGTTATCTATTTTCAAGCTTTAAAACACTGCTGGAATAGTTGGTTAATGATGATGTTTATATGATTTTCTGGTTGTTAATTTTGAGTTGGGATTATCTTTGTTGTCCTAATATGAATTTGTTCTTTTGGTAGAGATAACTGCTTCTACCAGTGTGTCGCCATTGTTGGAAGCCAATTCACATTTTTCTACTGTCTTATAAGATGCCTACACTAATGTTTTGCAAACCTTAATTTTTCATTGCAATTCTCAAATAAACGACACTTTTATTTTTGCGCTATTTGCACACTTACCTTCGTTTGTTTTCATGACTATAAGTGTGAAAACTTGGTCTTTCGAAGTCACATTAGAATCATTAATGAATTGTCATTATCCTTCTTGTCGATATGCCTATTGTTCTTACATTTTACTTATCATTATACAGTTGGCAAGACCTTTTGATCTGCACTCATTTGACATTCTTTGATTGATCATGCAATTTCGTTCCATGAGTAATTGAGGTTGTGATGCATTGACATTTGGATCTACTTGTTATTTGATCAATTCACTTTGCACATTGGCTGCATAAAAGCACATAGGTGTTATGGTTAAACCCTTGATATATATCTTTTAATATGACACCTAGTTCATGTGATCAAATGCATTGGCGCATTGGTCCAACACTTGGGATTGGTTTCGATTTGTATGTTGGTTTTAAATCTATGGAATAATGTTTGATTGCAAACATGGTTTATCCACTTACCAAAGGTTTCAATGGATTGATTGAAATGTCATAGTTATAACACATGTGCGTTGTGATTTGTTTAGTTGAAAGCGTCAGTGGTTGTACCTTGGCAATAACTATTATGCATGGCCAGCGAATAGCTCCACCACCTTCACACGATGTCATTAATGCCTATCCCTTATCCCTGTTTCACCTCTATTAGCTCAGGTAACCCTTCGTGGACTCTTCTCCTATGTATGCTATGAGTCAAACCCTGGATTTACCATGTGCTCTTCTCCATGGCACTGGTGGTGCGAATTGAGCCGAACGGTAGCCAAGCCTTGCTACTGTTCGACAATGCATGGAAAGAATTAGAGGATAGAGGTTGTCTCACCTTTGTACAGCGATTCGAGGGTTTTAATCTATTTGTTGCACAACAATTCTCTCTGACTTTTGATGGTTGTAAAGCCAAGGTTGGTGACATTCAGTTGGAAATCAATGAAGAGTTCATTAGCTCTTCCACAGGGTTACCATCCACGGGCCAATGTTGGTTTAAAAATTCTAAAGTGGAGGAGGTGCCATGGTCACTACTGTTTGTCTCACGAAAGGTCACATCCTGTGACACAGGTATGCCCATTTCCACACTTAAACCACGATGGCATGATCTTTTGATGGTGTTCAAACAATTCGTTACTTGTGAGGGTCGATATGGACTCGTTTTTCTTTATCACCTTCAACTATTAATGAATTTTATAGGGTATCCATTGAATATGCTTTTTTACTTCCAGCGTAGAATTTATAAAATGTCGAAAAGGTTTAAAAGAGAAAAGGCCGATAGTAGCCTGTTCCACCATGGACTAATCAGACTCATCGTTGTTCATCACATAAATCTCCACGATGATAGCTGACAAGCTTTTATCTCTCGAAATGGTTTCTCTAAGGCAGAGCCCATCCAAGTTGACAAGCCTGTGGTTAATGAAACTAAGGTTGGGCCACCCATACCCTTCCATCTCCTACTTCCCTCTCCTAAACCCTTGGTTGACCCTGATATTGACCTACCCGACGTTATAACTGAGAAGGCTGAGGCTATAAAAAAATCCTGTGAGAAAAAAGGTCAAGGGAAACCCTATTGTTGATGGAAAAGGTAAAAAGAATGCTCATCTTATCTCGAGAATGGCTAGAAATAAACCTAAACCTAGTGCTGAGCAGAAGCCCATAGTCCTCATTGAAGACTCAGACTCTGACATAGAACACTTCCTAGCTAGTGAGTACCCTTACTCACAGGTTCTGTGCTCCAAACCACCCTATGACTTCGTTTCTAATCTTCCCCCTTGCCTAAGGAATAATCCTAGCTACCCTGGGATCAAGTTACCTAACAAAACCCTCGGCAATTTAACCAAACCCTCACCTACTTTTTCAAAGCCCGGACAGTCGTCATGTGACCAATGTGATGTGTGGTTGGAACGACACTATATAGACGTCCCCTTATTACAGTCGAAGATCCAATCATTGGAAAACCAAGTTGCAGTGTTGACAAGACAAAGGTACAAGCTTCAAGTAAATGATAGGAAGCAAAGAACCACTGGTTCCATCGTATTTAGGAATGTTGAATTGGCTACAGCCATTGTCAAATCCAAAATGTCATGATCAAGCTGTCTGCTCGTCATCCAAGTATGAATTTAGGTATCAATTTTGTTTTGTGAATTCCTGATTAATATAATGATTTGAGTTTGGTTTTGCAAATAGCTCTGTCTATCATTTGAAATGGCTCTGTCATAATGTTGTTCATCCTGTACATTGTTTTTGTTTTGCTAAAATTGAATGAGGTTATGATTTGGTTAAATGATTCAGTCATGCCTAGTTTAGAAATTGATAGGTTTTCATCGGTTTTGATTCGTTTGTCTATTGAGTTAATGAAATCGATGGTTTTCTTTTGATTGGATTTGTTTGTATCTAATATGAACAAGAGGTTTTCATGCTAAATTTAGAGCACAATCATGTTTTGATTTGGTATGATTTCGTTATGGTTAGTTTGTATGCCATGATTTTGGAATGACTTCGTGAGTTTGAATTGACGTGATGTAATCTTCTAAATTAAGAATACAACTCTGATTGACTCTGATTTGGAAAGAATGACTCTGTTTCGTATGAAAACGATATTCTCATTTAAGCATGTACAAAAGATATCTACGCCCGAATCATGGAGCGGTTTTGATTCACAACGACTATGTTAAACTCCAACTGTTCGATTCGTTCTTGTATTGATTGGATTGTTGTGTATTTTTAGTTAGTACGATTGTTTTCATGAGTTGGATTCGTATTGTAGATGTTGCTCTGCTTGATTTTAATTTGCAAAACAATTTGATTAAACCCAGTTCGACAAATGTTATCTCTGTCAAATTTGGTTAATAAGTTCATTTTGAAATGAACAATTTCATTCAAAGTCAATCGATTTGTTTGCCCCAAATAGCAATAACAAACGATTGAACAAATCCTACAGATCATATTATCAATCGATTGATTCCATTATCATTTCGTTTGTGGTAATTGACGTACCAATTTTGATTTGATGGATCGTTTGTTTATGTTAATACAGTTGTATCAAATCTGAAAGTGATCCTGTTGTTTTCGTATAGATTCGGTCGTGTTTACTGTTGTTGTTTAACTGTATCTATTTCAGTTTGATATGAAAAACGATTTCATTACCGTTCATTATGATTCTGTTTACCCAATTTTGTGACAACAAATGAGACAGAGTATATGCATTTATGTAGTCGTTTGATTGATCTTAGTCGTGTTTTGATCTCAAACTAGTATGACAATTTCAAATTGAATGATTCGTTTGTCGTTCAAATAGATATTAGATACTTGTTAATAGTTGAATTTAATTCTTTAAAGATTTGAATTGATTTCAATGTTGATTCTGTGTCTGATTTAGACCAGCTGCAGAATCGTCAGATTCTGTAGCTAGTCTATAGAATTAGATTTTTATCATTTTTATCAATAAAATATCCTTCTAACTTGTCCATTTTTAACCCTTTCCAGGTACATCCGAATTGCATTGGGCATGCTAGACAGTCTAGGAGATATTTGTGTGTTTTAGTTTTATTTTAGGTTCCTAGTTTAGTCAGACTTGGGATATCTTCCCAGATTTTATGAAAACAGTTTTGATAACTTCCACAGGGATGTTTTACCCTGTGAAAGGTCTTTAAATACTTATTATTTTGTGTAATAGGGGGCATCCTCACTTGTGGGAGAAACAGGATATGGATTTCTAATACAAACTGAGACGAGAGTTGATGTTATTACTAAAGCTTTCGCTTTCATAATATCAATCTTTTGTTTCGTGTTTATGCATGTCACTTTGCAGTTGATTATAGACTACTTTAGCTATCATAGTCTATTGCAGAATGATATGATTTAATTAATGTTTTATCCATATCTGATTTCTTTCATTACTTAAAAATACATCAATTACTTTGTTTCAGTTAATGAATCACAGATTTCTCTTCTTCGTTAATTGAATCATTTTGTATAGATCTTTGCATATGGGTTTATCTAACTGTGAATATTTATAAGTCATAATATTGTTGTAATTTTTATGTCTTGTTTGTCCTGTAATCATACTTGAAGAGCACTGCAGCTTATTGTTTATGACAAGCTTCTGTATAATTCGGTGCGGGTTTCCTCCTTCCGATCAGCTAAAACAATCAATACATACAGGACAAACCTGGAGCGTTTCTCCAGGTCAGTTTGTTATTTATTTGTTTGATTAATTTGTTAGTATAATTTAAGTAGTTTAGTTAGATATATGTTTAGTTATATTAGTAGTTAAAGTTAGTATATTAGTTGTTTAGTTTAGTTAGTTTTTATTTAATTTATGTTTCATAAAATTATAAAATCAACAAAAAATATCTCTCACTGTCTTAGGGAAGAATACAAATGAGTTTTTCAGGTTTTCATTCAAATCTGTAAATTGTAAAAATTGTACATTTTGTGAATAAGATTTATTTTTGTTAGTAGTTAGATCGTTAATTTCTTAGAGTTAGTATAATATTGGATAGTAGATTGTATATATATAGAATAGTTAGATTAGTTTAGTTTGTTTAATAGTTATGTTTGTTAGATTAGTTAATTTAGAGTAGTTTTCTTTTTTGTTTTCTTAGGACTTAGATCAGCTAACGGAGCCGCTAAACCCGTCAGGGTGGTTCATCCCAAACGACTTGGGTTATTAGACAACCCTGGACCGATTCCACTCTCTTAGTTGACGGACGGTCAATTTCGCCCGTCAACACAATGTCTGGACACTGTTGGGCTCAATCCTCACCACAGGAGCCATGGCTAACAACAAGGAATCGACACGGGATTCAGAGATAGGGTTTGATAGAATAAACACAGATCCATCGCCCCGAGTTTCCTCAATGCAATGCAAAGACAACTCGAAATTGTAGGCAGGAGCGTTAATTACCACATGTGTGAGAGAAGTCGTGTAGATCGAGGCCATGCAAAACCATAATACCACGTTGTACTTGGAATGACACCTTGGCATAATGTTACGCACAATGATCATAACAGTTGAAAACAATAGTATGCATATCCACGATTTGATCACAAAATTAATATATCAAATAAACAATTGAATCAATAAAAAGATTATAAATCAAAACCCCATTAGCATTAGTCAAATGCTAAATGAGTGGAGGTTTTATACTCATGTAACCAAGGCATGTTCAAGACCAAGGGGTTATAACCATGAAAACAACCATGTTCATAGCGAAATACGACAATTCGACAATAGACCATATGAACATTAACCTTTTAATCAGAAAAAGGAAATCAAGTTTGAATTCCAGCTGTGAGTTTTCATGCTTATAGTCATGAAAACAAAAATTGAAAAGCAAGTATGTAGAAAAAGACCAGTGACAAGTGTCGTTTAACGAGAAAGGTTGTGACGAGTAACGAGAATTTAAAGACCCTATGTAGGCAGCTTGTAAAAATAGAAATTATATTATTTGTTGCCAACAATGGCGACACACTGGTAGAAGCAGTTATCTCTGCCAAATGAACGAATCTAGATTAGGGTAATTAGAAAAAACTTCAAATCGAAAACAACTAAGAAGTTGTTCAAACATTATTATCAATTATAAAACATTCCAGTTTCAGATTACTGTTATTTTAAAAGACGAAAACTGATGACAATCTTGACAAAAGAGAATCACGATATTAAAGTTAAAATCTTCAATACTGTTGACAGAGCCGCTACTGCCAGCAGGTGTCCATAGCCTCAACATGGATGCCATTTAACCCACTCCGATATATGTATCCTGCCAAGAAGTTCTAGATCAGAACGAAGGACATTTAAGGTCAAAAGATTCCATATCTGAGAATTTTCATATACCTAACATTGCTTCGCTGTCAGCGGGCCTATTCAGTACCCCGACGAAGTTATCTTCGCATCATGCAAGCATTTACCCGCTGCCAACAAACTTGTTCAATATCCCGACAGGTTTACAAGCACTTCCCACAACTCTCTGCAGGTTTATTTAGTTTGAAAGATATTTAATAGAGCAGGGTGACGCTGAAAATCCTAGTTTTTGGACATATCTTAGTAAATTACAGACCTTGAGGAAAATTTTCAACTGTCCTTCATTAAGATCTAGAGATAGTTAGTTAATAAAGCAACTTTCGAGGGCAAGGAGACATCTCTGAGTTGTTCTCTTAAGAAACAGGGACAACGTAAGAAGAAATCTTTATGGATGATCATAAATAGCTTCAGTTACAGATTGAAATCATGAAACGCTTTTCAAACAACAAGTTTTCTTTAACATGGTTGCAAACTTTAGAAAAATATCATAATTGATGCTTAAACAACCTTCAATAGTCATTTTAGAGGGGAATTTTTTTTGTTCTCTTCGTTTGAACTAGTTCATGGTGTAGGCATGTGCGTCTCAAAAAGAAAAAATGGTAAGCATAAGGGAAAAATCAAAACAAACCAGCAAAGAAAACCAAAAATCAAGCAAAACAAAAATATTTACACAGTGTACATGGGAGTGGCATCAGGTGAAATACCTTTTTAGAGCTTGGCCATTCACCGGATAGGTGTCTAGCTGTCCCTCTAAATTCTGTAATCAGAAGGAACTGGTACCCAATTTCTCAGCAATCAAGAGTGATCCTAGCCACAAGTTTTGAAACTTTGTATGCTCTCCTTTTCCCTCATGCGGTTTGTCCCATTTTAGGACAAGGTCACCTACCTCAAAATTTTTGTCAGAGGAAGAATTGGAATCAAACCATCTTTTAACATTGACTTGATGTTGATCCAGTTTCCATTTCTCTTGAGCCCTTACTTCTTCTAATTTTAACAAAGCATTAATTCGATTCTCCAAAGGGGGACGGTCCTCTTCTTGTATTTTCTGAGATAGCTGTAGAGAGGGAAGGAGGACATGTGGTGGAAGAATCGTCTCTCTGTCGTAAATGAGAAAGAAAGGTGAGTTACCTACAGTGGTTTTAGGAGTCACTCTATCATCCCAGATTGTGTTTAACAGTGCGTTATGCCAATTTTTATGGTTTTTAGATACCGTTCTCTTGATAATTTTGATCTGATTTTTATTAGTCGATTCTGTGAATCCATTGCCTTGGGGGTAATAGATGGAAGAATACTTTAATTTAATTCCCTTTTCCATAGCGAAATCACTCATCTCAAGAGACAAAAAATAAGAAGCATTATCAAATACCAGGCAGTCGAGGATACCAAAATAAGTAATAATATTCGAATTCAAAAAGGATATTACCTGGCTGGTATTTACAACTTTTAATGGGGCAGCCTCAGACCACCCGGTGAAGTAATTTGTGTCTATTATGATATACTTATGTTGCTGTGAAGATGGCGGGTTGATTGGACCTATAGTATCAAGACCCCACTGCTAAAAAGGGGAGTCTACTGAAACTAGTTGCAGAGGGAAGGCTGGTTTTTATATCCGTTCGAATGTTTTTTGACAAATTACACACTTGCGACACAAAGCATGAGCATATTTAAAAATTGTAGGCCAGTAGTAACCTACACTTAACACTTTATGGGCAGTGGTATATCCACCAAAATTTCCTCCATCTTCTCCTACGTGCAATTCCAATAAGACCTTTTCTGCTTCATCTTTCTCAAGACTGCACATTAGTACTCCATCAAAATTTTGACGAAACAGAATACCATTAATTAGATAAAAGGAAGAATATTTTAATCTTAGTGATCTTCTTTTTGTGGGATCTAGGTGACGGGGAGTTGACCCATGTTCAAGACAAAATTTTATATCATCATACCAGGGAATAACAGAGTTTTGTGTACAACAGATTAGATTTTGATAGTGTTGTCCTGGATTTGACATATCATTTTCCTCTTGTTGTCCAATAGCTGAATCAGTGACTAGATTTCATAACCCTTAGCCTCTTACTATTTGTTCTGGGGTGATTTCTATATCATACTCTTGCAAGGATGTGACCCAGTTTGCCCTTTTTTCGCCTAGTTCTTTCTGTACTAACATATTTCTGACACTCGGGTAAGGGACAATGATTTTTGTCCTAGATTTCAAAAGATAAGATTGGAAGTGCTTTACTTCTTTGAAAACAACATAGGCTTGCTGATCTACTGCTGGGTAATTAAGTTCTTCCCCTTTGAAGGATGAGCTCATAAAGGAAATTGGGACTTCACTGTTTTTGAGGTGAACAACAATGACCAGGGAACCTCTTCAACCTTTGAGTTTTTGAACCATTTTTGTCCCACAGCTGGTAGACTGGTAGCTTGGCTAATAAAATATTCATTTAAATCAAGTTGGACGTCTCCTCTTTTTTCTCTGCAACCATTGAATGTCAACGCGAATTCTTGAGTAGCTCTTAAATTAAAACCCTCAAACTTTTCAACAAACACACGCCAGCCATTCCTTTCTAAGTCATCTCTGGCATTGTCAAATGATAACAATGTCTAGATACCATTGGGCTCAATCCTCACCATAGGAGACATGGCTAAAAACAAGGAATCGACATGGGATTCGGAGGTAGGGTTTGATAGAATAAACACAGAGCCATCGCCCCGAGTTTCCTCAATGTAATGCAAAGACAGCTCGAAATGGTAGGCAGTAGCGTTAATTACCACGTGTGTGAGAGAAGTCATGTAGATCAAGGCCATGCAAAACCATAATACCACGTTGTAATTGGAATGAAACCTCGGCATAATGGTATGCACAATGATCATAATAGTTGAAAACAATAGTATGCATATCCACAATTTGATCACAAAATTAATATATCAAATAAACAATTGAATCAATAAAAAATTTATAAATCAAAACCCCATTATCATTAGTCAAATGCTAAATGAGTGGAGGTTTTATACTCATGTAACCAAGGTGTGTTCAAGACCAAGGGGTTATAACCATGAAAACAACCATGTTCATAGCGAAATACGACAATTCGACAATAGACCATATGAACATTAACCCTTTAATCAGAAAAAAAAAATCAAGTTTGAATTCCAGCTATGAGTTTTCATGCTTACAGTCATGAAAACAAAAATCAAAAAGCAGGTATGTATAAAAAGACCAGTGACAAGTGTCATTTAACGAGAAAGGTTGTGACGAGTAACGAGAATTTAAAGACCCTGTGTAGGCAGCTTGTAAAAATAGAAATTATATTATTTGTTGCCAACAAGGATATATTTTTGTAATCCATTAGTGTTTTAGTCAAGTTAATAAGTTGTTTTAAAATTGTTACTGTAGAGTTAAGTCTCAATCCTAGATGGACGAGAGCCTCTCCAACTCTGATAAATATGCGGTTTCTGTATATTTTGAGGGTTGAGTTTTTTGGAGAAAAGAAGATCAATACATCAGTTGGTTCAACCTGTTTTATGCATGGATTAAAGCTTTATACCTAGTGAATATACTCTTGATGACATTGTCTCATTCAAATGTTCATGTGCTTTTATCTTATCTTGAATGCAGTTTTTGATTTAGACAAAGTACATTTCATTTCCTTCAGATATTGCATAAATTCTATTTGTTGATACAAAACCTATAAAAACAACTAATTCTTGGTGAAGATTTGTTTTTATTGCAACCCGAGGGAGTAATTGTGTTTTTGATACATGTTTAATGTCTTGAAATGATATTTTAAGTATTAAACTTCTTACAAGAGGTTATTCATTGAGTTGTTTGTTGTTTCCCTTTGTTTTTATCTCTATTATTTCACTAGTCTGTCATTTGTGTGCCACCAGCCAAGGAGGACCCTCCTCCATATCATTTTCCAACCCAACCATGCTCTTGTATTGGTAGGACAACCCTCTAACTGACCAACAAAATTAAAAAACCAGCCATTCCAAAACTTGAGGTGGCCTAGATTTTCCCTTTAGTAGTCAGGTGAAGACCTTAGGACCAACAAAGACAACCCTAATAAAAATCCTCCAGAAAAGAGTCCAAGCCATAGGAAAACAAGGGTCATGGGAAGATGAAGAAGGACACTAGAAAGTGGTGTGATTTTCAAAAAATCCCCTGGAACAACATTGATGAATGTCTCTCAAAACAATCATTGTTGGCCAAGATCAAAGATAAGGATTCGAGCCCTGATTCAGAGTATGATTCAAACAATAATGGGAGAAGACATATCATTGATGCACACCCCAATGTTATTGTCATGACTGCAACAATTCAACCATAAGAACTAACAGATACTGAATAGGGGGAGCACCTCTTCCATTCACAGATGTGGGAGAAGGTGACTCCACTACATTTCATTATTGATAGTGGAAGCCATAAGAACATTATCTTATCAAAGGTCGTCAAACAGTTGGGATTTTCGACAACACCACACTCACATACATAGAACATCAAGGGTATTCTCCAAGGACGATATCTTCATGTTATCCAGCAATGTCGATTGTCATATGGCAACCAACCCTTCAAGTATGAGGGAACATATGATGTTTCCCCATTGGAGGTATGTGATGGTTTTTTGGGAGAACCATATATGTGGACGTGCCATGTTATTTATGAGTCTCGACCCCATAGTTTCATTATTTCTATGGGGGTCATATTTATAGGATAACAGAGCTAGTTCCAACTACTGTCCCACATAAACAATTCTACAAGGTAGTATCTCGAACTAAAAAAATTATCTTCTTCACAGTCTATTCAAAAATTGAACATAAGAACACTGCAACAACTACAGCTTCAGTCCAATGACCTTATGTCCAAGAGAATAATATAGACAAGATTAAGATGTAGTGCAAGGATTCCTTCTACACAATCATATCATGTAGCCAGACTATTTGAAACGGTCCAACCCTTCCAACCACAGGTTCGTGACAACCATAAATGAGCTAAGCAACGCAACTTCTCCAGGAAGGCAAGCAACTCATCAAGATGCACATTCAACAAACACTTTTTCCTCTCCCCCGAGAACTCAATGCAATGGATAAAATTACTTCCTAAGTAAGTAGGATTGATCTAGGTGGATCTTGGTCACCACCCACCTATTCCAACTAGCTCTAAACAATCTTTTGACAATTTGCTATTTTTAGCAATTTTCAGTTCCTAAACTTCCGAGGCCAAATTGAGGGCCTAAATGATGTTTTTTTTTATCAAGCACCTCAATGATAGCCAAAGGCTATGATTGAGCCTAAAAAATTAATCTCCTAGATGATATATTTCCATCAAGCTATCATGCACCCCAAACGATGATCGTATGTGAAAGTTACTCCTCAAGGAAGATGATACACCAAACTACCCAAAATGGGGTCCACAAGACTGTTGGGTTCTCATCTTCCGGGGTTAGGGTTTTGGATTTTATTTATGTTAAAAAGGAATTGGAGAATCATTGTAGAAACCATATTCTTGCGAATGTGATTATATGTCACATCTCTTCTCAGAGATAAGCTTCCACCATTATAGTGAGAACTTCACTATGTATTTCTACAGTTTTGTACATTTCGCTCATGAATAGAAATTGTGTATTATTGTATCTTTGAGTTTATGTTTGCATATCGGATATATTTATGTTATATTATTGGATATATGAGATATCTCTTTACATTTATTTATTATAGATCCATTTTCATTTCATGCCAAAAATAATCTGTATCATAGGTATCAGAGTAGGCTTCTCTTGATTGTTTTTCAGTGCATGTCCCCGACTATTACACATGATTTTGGTCATCTTGATGTTGTATTGACAATGGTGTACTTAGGATCCTAACAAGATCTTTCTCCTGAGAAAAGTGGCATTCATCTCCTTCCAGAAAACATATTTTCAAAGTGAGTTCACAGGCTGCTTATAGCCTAGGGTGCGAACTTGTTTTCAAGATTGGAAAAAATAAGAAGTCTCAAGGGTTCTAGAAGGGAATCTTCTAGAAAATGGGTTGGCATTTGAATGGTTACCATTTTACTGGTTTCCCTAATTTGGTGGGATCATTCTCATCCATGTAACCATCTCATCCATGTAACCATCTCATCCTCTCCTATATATTGATAGGATTCTCATGGAAAAGGTTAAGCAAGATTAATTGTAGAATTGGTGAAGGAATTATGTTGAGAACCCAGCTTGAACAGAAGCTTAGAGACTCTAGCAGGTCTATCAAGAGGAATTGGATCTTCTTCATGCAAAGATAGAGCAAGTGTGTTTGTTCGAACCAAGAGTCACCCAAAGGAAGCTTGCGACATCAAGGCGACCAGGATGTATCTTCTACTTTTAATTAATATGATACAACGATATGTCCTTTTCCCATAAACTCATTCTTACATTATTGTGTTTTCTATCTTCACTTTGGTTGGTTTGTGTTGTCTTGGTCTTGACCTCACGAGAGCACCAGAGCAAAGCGGGAGAAATAGAGACCTAAGGAAGCGATACAAAGGTATGCCACTTGTTCCTCCTTACTAGCTATTTCAATGGTCGTAACTTAGGGAAAGAGTCATGTCATGTCCTATTTTGTTCTATATCCAGGTGGATCTAGGGAGATCAGTTAGTTTCCGCACCTACCGATTAGTCGGATAACAAAATTAGCGACTCCGCTGGGGATGAAACCCATTTTTTAGTGATTTTTGGTGTTTTTCCTTGTCCATTTGCTCTTGCCTTACCTTTCTTCATTTCTATCAATCTCTGAGTATTCAGGACACCCTGATAGACTCTCTGGGTCTAGAAGTCCCTTCAAATTTTTTTTCTTTTTCCAAAATTTTGCCTAGTTTCGGGCCTTCTCACACTGAACCCCATAGTGTCTTGCGAGAAAACCTTGAGTTCGCACTCTGCCTTTAAGTCCAGTGTGAGTTTCTCACACCCTACTCAAAGCCAACCTGCGAGAATGATCCATTCTCGCACTGTGTATTACTAATAGCCTGCGAACCCTCTTTTAAATTTTTTGGATTTAAGGTTTTTGCATGCTCAGATGCCTAGATCAGTATAGGTGTCTGAAAAGAACTTCTTGGACCACTCGTTGATGTTTTCTTGACTTCAGATTTTTTGCATGATCATTCTTCGAAAATCAAAGGCTCTTCTTGTTCATCTTTTTTCTCAACTCTCATCTCTTGACTTGTCTTAGCAAAGATATAATCTCTGATCCTAGTATCTAAGTACTTGCTTGGTTAGGAGCCGGTGATTTGTTTGAAAGTTGGGATTGTTTGTCTTTCTCATTTGCTCATTATTTGGAAAATCATTCTTCTTATGAAATTGAAAAGACTAGTCTTGTCTGCTTGTCATTTTTGTCTCCATTGAAAGATTGGTTTGTGTTATCCACAAATTTGGTCATTGTGATGAGTTCATGATGATTTCATGATAATGGAAAATCAAGCTCTTTACCAAGAATACTTTCCTGAGAAAAGTTACAGTTGTCTTCTTCCACAAATCACATTTTGAAACATGTTCGCAGGCTACTTATATATTCTCCTGCGAGAATGCCTGATTCCCGCAGGCTACCTTAAGTTGGGGTGTGAACTTCCCACACTATACTCATGGTTAGGGTGTGGACATGATCTTAAAAGGGAAAAAGATAAAGATATCAAATCTTCTAGAAGGGAATATTCTAGAAGGATGAGTTGGCTTTCGAATGGTTATTCAGGTGCTGGCATTCTAGATATCTTGGGATCATTCCCTATCCAAGTAACTAATCTATATCTTCCTATATATTGAGGAGATTGCTCATGGAAAGGGTTAAGTTCAGTTAGCATCAAGTTAGCAAGAGTTTGATTAGAGAATTAGTGCAAGACTGTATGGAGGACTGATGCTATAGCAGCAAGAGACAACAACAAGGTCATCACATGTGGTTGATTTTCTTCATGCATGAGAAAGTGTGTGTGTCAGAGCTAGAAATCATCGAAAGGAGACCTATGACATCAAGGCTCAGGTTGTAAGTTTCACTTTCAATTAATGCAATATAGTAATATGTCCCTTTCCCATAAAGATGATGTCGCTTTATTACATAATTCCTTGATCATATGTATAGACTAGTTATTGAATATATTAATCTGCCTTTACTTCGATTGGTTCATTCTGTTTTTATTTGAACGGGATGAGAGCATTGGAGAAAAGCTGGGAACAATAGAGATCTAAGGAAAGCGTTCATAAGGTATGTCCATGATCATCATCTCTCAGTTCATTCAATAGTCTAGATCTAGGGAAAGTGTATTATTCTGTCATGTTTTGTTCTAGATACCAGGTGGATCTAGGGAGATCGGTTTGTGTCCGCACTTATGGATTTATCCTATAACAAAATCAGCGACCATACTGGGGATCAAACCTAGAATCTCTGGTTTCACAGACCAGATTTTGGGTTTTGTTTATTGCTCATTCGTTAGTTTTTGGTTTTCCTTACTTTCACCACCATGGTGTAGATATTTTTGAAAAGTAAAAAAACATTTTTCTTTTTAAAAGCATTTTCGTTTCGAAAATATTTAAAATTAATTGTTGAAATTGTTGAAAGAGAACAAATAGAGAATTTTCATTATCATGTGATTCATTGAAGATTGCATGTTAAAGAAGATTGCATATCGTAGTTCAAGATTGTTCCAGAAAACTTCTCTTTCCCTCCCATACATAGGATTCATCGAATGAAAATTGATATATTTCATTCCTATCTATGCATTGTTGGGTCAGATTCTCACACAGCATCAGTTTCATCTCCGTTTCCTTTGAGTAACAACAGCCCTTAAATAATATTGCACAATTTTAAAATTTAACTGGTAACTCTTTTCTAGGGCTCTATTACACCAACAATTAGCTAGGATATCACTTTGGAATAGGCAGAGAGATACACTCTACAAAGCACAAAACACACAATAGCATCTTGTGTTAAGGAGTGTCAAATTCCATTTACAACATTTTTTCCTGGGAATCCCTTCTCACACAAGGGTCAAACACGAGGTCGCATTGATATCGACATAGTTACTCACCCTGCTTCGTTGATATCATTGTAGAGATTGTATGTATTACAGGGGTCACTTAGAGGTATACCCACAATGATGAGTGGAAGCCTCTCGAGTTGATTTCGAGCTAGATACCCTTCCCTTGTGTGTGGATCGGACTGTCGAATGTCCCCCCAATATTTATTGTTGTTGGTGGTAACCTTGGTAGCCTATCTTTTTAGGGTCTTACACAAGGTGATTGTGAAGGGGAAAGTCTTCATGGTACCTAGAATCGATGTTGGCCAAAATCGCTCAGGCGCCTTGGAGGGTATACACATGATTATGTGTGGGAGCTTTCACCAGGGTGTAAGTCCATTAAGCAGGTCGTCAGCGTAACTTTTCCACCCTAGCCCAGCCCTATCTTGTCTCGTTGTTGCGACGTTGGATTTCATCACCAACTAGTGACTTCAGAATTAGAAGGCCTTGTTTTCTTGGTATTGTTTCCTAGATTTTTTTTACTAGCGCATGTTGTTTGTTTACCCAAGTTGACCATAGGACTTTCTTCGTAAGTTTGTAACTCGTTCAAAATAGACCCTCCATGTCGTTCACGTAGAATGCAGGGCTTACCTCCAGAAAACCTGGAAGGTTCTCAACCCCTGCCTACAAGCTCACCTGAGGGATCTCCTCAACAGAGTGAAGTCCAATATGTCACCACTCCACAAGTGGAAAGAACTAACTCTCTATAACGGTTCTAAATTACCAATTCTTGAGAGGACTTTTGACTTCACCTCAATTCTGAGAGACGTATTATGCAAGTGAATTCTTCTGAAGACTTAGTTGTGTTGTCTTCTAGATCACCAACTGGACCCTTTCCAGGACTTGAGGGCCAAGATCCTTTTTGGTCTGTTGGCATTTTTATATGGATCTCTTTGGTACAAGATCAGGCATTGAAATCACTATCTCACATGCATTCCTGGAAACCTCTGATCTGGATGCAATACCTTTTACTACTGCTTATTATTTTCCTGGTACAGAAGCTCCACGAGCTGACCACATATTGACCATCCCTTTAGAAATGGCCCATTACACAGATACTATGATTATTCACATCGGGATTACAACATCTATTCAAGCCCCCATCGGCACACCTCTCTTGTCCAGTGTCACCTCGATGCTTCCACTCGAATACCGTGCATTGAATGCTTCTATTCCCACTCCTACACAAACCCCATCTGGAACTCCTGGTGGTCCCTCTTCTTCTGGGTACTCTCCTCTTGGCTTCATTCGGACGCTTCCTCCACCCCCTTTTGTAGGACCTTTTTCATCCTCTATCGACAGAGCTAATCCTAGTGGCACCATTCCATCATTCACACCAAATTACCAAATTCCTATTGGTGGAAAATTTCACCAAGGAGGTTTGACTCAATCCCCCCTTGTAGGGAAAATTCCTATTGGAACACAAATCCCAATTGGAACACAACCCCCAATTGGAACAAAACCCCTGATTGGAGGAAAACCCCCACTGACCCCACCCTATGGAAAAAACATACCTCCATCCTTGGCCTAGTATTGGAACCATCTGATACAACATAATCCTCAATTGACTGGGGGGCAACAGATTCCAGCTACATCGTTATACCCCCTAGTATAGGCCAACCATATCCAAGTACGTCCAATCCTATTTGGGGTTCGAATTATCAAACTCACGTCCATGTTCAAGGATACAATCCCATGAGCTACTTTCCTCCACAACAACCACTGAATCTGCTTGGGTCTTCACATTATATGCAGACTGCTTATGGTCCCACTAGTTTGTCGATGGGACTCCCTCCCCAAAGAAACCAGTACCTGCATGTGAATAGACAGTTACCCTTCTCGGCCACTTTGGACCTCCTAGATCTGTCGAGAATTTTAAATGATCCAATCCGTCACTCTCCCTAATGTCCTGCTATACCATCCAAGTTACCATATGGAATCCCTAAATTCGATGGCAAAGCAGGAGAGGACCCGAAAAATCACGTGATGACTTTTCAGCTCTAGTGCTCATCCAACTCCTTGATGGATGACTCTATTCATTTACGTCTTTTTCAAATAACCCTCACAGGTTCTGCTGCGAAGTGATATATAGAATTACCATGAGGTTTCTTGGTCAAATTCAACACCCTGGCTATGGCTTTCCTCACCCACTACCAGTTATCGATCTGTTACATAACAAGGATTGAGATTTTGAGTTCTTTCAAACAAAACAAAGCCACTCATATATCTGATCACCTTCATGAGTGGTGACGGAGACAACGTCTCATAAAACTCGAACTTCCCGATCATTTGTTGGCAGAGTGGTTCAAAAAATAATTTGTGAACGACATCGTTCATGACATCGCCATGGGTGGAGCTGTCACGGAAGAATATTCCATCATTTGTGCTCAATATCTTGACCTCGTTTACTCACAAACGGGTACTCTTTACGACTTACTCCCTGATGCACCTCATCTTTCCACTTCCGCCACCTCAACTACCCCAGCTGCTTCTCATGTAGTCGACGGTGTGATTGGCACTTTCCATGCCAAACCACATTCTGCCTCAAGCACCAACCCCAAACCTACTTATTCTAATGTTCAAAATGATCCATCTCCTATCCCTCCCACCAACAAGACTTCTGAGGTAAATGTAGTTCAATCTACCCCAGTCGGTAAAAACAAATCCTGAAAAGGAAAGGGTAAAAATAAGGAGGAAAAAAATACTTCTCAAGAAGAGAGAACCAAAATTCCACCTATTGACAATAGGGACAAGCGCAAACCTCGATACCCTTGTCTTATCTATGGTGATGATCACTACATGAAGGATTGTACACGACGCACCGAGGTCAATAAGTTCCTTCAAGGAGCCCCAAAACCACCTTCTCCGGCCGTTTTGTCCCAACCCTTCTCCTCTCAACAACAGGCCCAATTGGTCATTCATGACCAACCTTCCCCTTATACTACGTCCTATGTATTAATGTGTACTGGAAATTCAATGAAGAATGACATCGTACTCACCACTCAAGCCAAAGATTATTCTCCCTCTAAAGAGAAGGTTGATGATACACCGCCTTCATTGGTCCAACCATCTCCCGTGACTCCACTTACCAACGATCCTCTTCATCTCGAATGATGGAGCCTTGAAACAGTTCTTCGACCCCCTCCAAAGGGTGTCATTCAGAAATTGGCTTTCAATCCTCATGCTCGTGCTGCCTAGAACTACAACATTGTCGAAGATCTGGCCCAAGCACCTTCTGCGATGTCAGCCCTCGAATTCCTTCAAAGTTGTTCTACACAACAGAAGGCACTGTTGAAATCTTTCGGTGGAATCAACTTGACAGACATGAATTTAATAATTTTTGACTTGGAATATCAAATGCCACGGTTACCCCCTCAACTCGCATTCCAAATCCAAGTGATTATCTCTGACAAAAACATTTGTAGAACCATTATCGACGAGGGTGCCTTGACGTGTGTCATGTCTGTTACCTACTGGAAATCCATCAACTCTCCCTCTTTGACTGAATCCCATAACACACTCAAAGCCTTCAATGGCTCTGGTTTTAATCCTTACAGTGTCCTTCCTTCATTTCCAGTCATGCTAGAAGGAAAAATGGTCTAAGTCGAAGTGGAAGTCTTTGACGCTCCTCTCGATTACAATCTTCTACTCGGTCGTAGCTAGATCAATTCCATGTGTGCAGTTGTGTCGACTCTTTTTTGTGTTGTATGTTTCCCACATCAAGGAAAGGTCATCACCGTCAACTAGTTATCCTTCTTTAACTCAGATACGCATATTGGCAACATACCATTCATCAAAACCCCACTGGGTTACGAGAACGTCAGTGTAGGTCTTCTCAAAGACTCTTCGTTAATGGGTACTTTCCCCATTCCACCGCCCGATGTTCCACACTCATCTGTCGCTTCAATCAACATGATCTCCACCTCGATTCACAAAACCCCTGAGTCTCATGACCCATGGATAGTACCTGACCTGGTGATCATCTTCATTATGGCGACACAATACCTTTGAGTCCGGTCAAATCTGCCTATCAGGCCATTCAATCAGCAACCCCCTCTACCCCCTCTCTTGGTGAATTATCTCTAGATCCTTTCCACATCATTTTCCCCATGGACGAGATGATTATGTCTGTCATGGAAGACACCCCTTGGGACGATGGACATCACCGTTCCATCCTCTTCCTGGAACAACACACCATCGAGAGCTACCAATGGATCTCGACTCCGTCAACCATTGTCGTCATTTCAACCGTTCTCGAGTCCACACATGATGTGTTTTCCAAAGGGAACTTAAGCAATATCTCACCCACTATTCCCCTCGACATATCCATCAAACCTGGAATTGTTGAAAATGTGCACATCGGAGATTCATGTTCCCCTGATGAAATCATCACCTATAAGTCACTTTTCAAAGAATTTCATGACGTATTCACCTGTATCTACGAAGAAATGTCGGGTATCGACCTCAAAAATGTGATACATGAGATCAAGACATACCCAGACGCTAAACCTGTCCAGCAACGCCTTCGTCCAGTTCACCGACATAAAGTGGCCGCTATTAAACTTGAAGTTGAGAAACTTCTCAAAGCTGGCTTTATTTACCCGGTGGCCCTCACTGGATGGGTTTCCAATCTTGTCTCGATTGACAAGAAACAAGGCACAATTCGTGTATGCGTTGATTATAGGGATATTAGAAAAGCTTGTTCTAAAGACAAATTTCTTACCCCCTTTGTCAATCAGATTGTTGACGATTGCGCCGGAAGTGAAATCTTCTCTCTGATGGATGGTTTCTCTGTATATAATCAAATCAATATTGTTCCCAAGGATCAACAAAAAACCACTTTCATTTTTCCTTGGGGCACTTTTGCCTATCAAAAACTTCCTTTCGGTCTCAAGAACGCTGGCACCACTTTTCAGTGTGCTATGTCTTATGCCTTCCATGATATCAAGCACATCATGCAACCATATCTTGATGACTTACCCACTCATTCCATGTGTCGAGTCTATCACCCAATCCACCTCCGATCCATTTTCATCCGCTGTCAGTTTTACCATATACACTTGAATCCTCACAAATGCATTTTCTGCATGGAATCCGACCGACTTCTAGGATTTATTGTTTCATGTCAAGGGATCAGGGTAGATCCTTTAAAGGTTGAGGCAATTCTTAATCTCCCTCCTCCTTCTACACTTCGCTAGTTACAAAGTTTGCAAGGGAAAACAAACTTTCTTCGTCGTTTCATCCAGAACGACGCTGAGATAACTTGTGGATTTATGTGACTCCTCAAAAAGGGGTCTGAGTTCGTATGGGATACCATCACAAACAAAACCTTCGAAGCCTTGAAACTGTCCCTAACACGTGCTCTACTTCACTTCCCCCCCGATTACAGTCGTGATTATTTCCTCTACCTCGCAGCCTTAGATTACATTATCGCTATGGTTCTCATCCAAGAGGATGATTCTCATGACGAACATGTTATCTACTACTTGATTTGAAGTCTAACGCCTACCAAAACCAAGTATTTACATGTCAAAAAACTAGCCTTGGCAGCCATCCAAGAAGTTCAATGCTTCCGGCACTATATCCTCTCTCACAAGACTACAATGATTTCTAACTGCAACCCTATGCAACACATTATCACATGTCAATTGCTAGGGGGAAAATACTCCAAATGGATCATGATACTCTAGGAGTTTGACTTGGAATTCAAATGAGCAAAGTCCAAGAATTCCTTAGTGTTTGCCGAGTTGATATGCGATTTTCCCTACTATGAAATGGAAAATGTAGTAGCCAATTCATTACCTGATGAATCCATTTTCCTAATTAGTTCCGATGATCTTTGTTATGGCGATATCATCATATATCTCCAAACCTAGACTTTCCAGCCCAATTTTTCTAGTACTGACCGACTTCGAATACGCTACCAAGCCAATAAATATATTATCCTTAGGGATACTCTTTATCATCGTGGGATTGACTCAGCTTTTTGACGCTGCCTCACATTTGACAAAGCCGAGAAATCCTTAAATGATTGCCATTCTGGAGCCTGTGGTGGTCATATGTCTAGGTATGCTACTGCCAAGAAGATCTTACAAGCAGGATATTTTTGGACTTCTTTATTTAACGATTGCATAATCACCATCCAAAAATGCCACGTTTGCGAGACCTATAATCATAAGATACGGTCACATCCTGCTCCTCTTCACCCTGTGGTCTCAATTAGTCCCTTTGTCAAATGGGGCATCGATTTCATGACATGTCACCCCCACTCGGCTGGGGGGCATGGATACATTATTCTAGCTATAGATTATTTTACGAAATGGGCCAAGGCGATGCCGACATTTGAAAATAATGGAAAGACTGCAACATTATTCATTTTCAGTCACATCATAGCTCATTTTGGTGTTCCTCAGGCTATCGTCACTGATCACGGTAGCCACTTTAGAAACTTCATGATATTTGAACTCACTGAAAAGTTGGGTCTTCGCCATGAAAATTCAATGCCCTATTACCCACAAGCCAATGGCCAAGTCGAAGCGATTAATAAAGTTCTCATAACCATGCTTCGACGAATGATAGGGATTCACAAAACAAGTTGGCACACATTGTTGTTTTCAACATTGTGGGCTTATCATACTTCCGTTACGTCCACTACTGGGTTTACACCTTTCTAGTTAGTCTATGGTTTAGAAGCTATTCTCCTGATTGAATGCAAGATACCCTCTTTAAAACTAGTTGTCGAACTCCTACCAAACACTTATGCCGAGGAAGAACATCTATTGTATCTCATGCGATTAGATGAAACTCAACGCGACACTACCCTACTCATAGAAGCCCAGAAGAAACGTGTCAAGGCCCAATATGACAAACATGTCAAGCCTCACATTTTCTCTGAAGGATATCTGGTTCTCTTCTACGAAAAAGATCGAGACATGTTAGGGGATGAAAAATTCAAACCCATGTGGCGAGGTCCTTATATCGTTAGACGAGTTTTGGAGAAAGGAGCTTATGGGTTAGTAGATTACGATGGTATCCCTTTGAGTGAAACTAGGAATGGGTTGTACTTGAAGAAGTACTATGCATAAGATCACCTGTGCACGAGTACTTGTATTTTATTGTATCATACTTCTTGTGGATTACTGTAGTTTTCTTTTTTCATTATCTGGTCTCTACCCTTATGTGACATTGTGTTTGATTTCTAGATTTCGGAGTCTTTGCTACCCCACATTGGCTTCACTGATGGCACTAGCCGTAGTACTCATAACCTTTCTTCTGCTGCATGGGCAATTTACACCCCTACAAACGAACTTATCACTTTACGAGGTGTGTGCCTTGGCCGTACAACCAAAAATATTATAGAGTATAGTGTCGTTATCAAATTGTTGATTGATTTTATCTCGCTTGGTATCCGTCACTTGGTTGTGCGACTCGATTCGCAGTTTGTAGTACTACAATTAAATAATGTCTATGCTATTCAAACTCCTACTTTCTTATGGGTGTATTTGCGAATTCACCTCTTAGAATGTTATTTTGATTATATTAAGTATCATCATATTCCTAGATGTCTAAATACATTAACTGATGCATTAGCTAATTATGTATTAGACATACATTTGGGTCATTTATAAATCAATCACATCACAAGTCTCACACAACACAAAATAAGTTGGTAGAAGCCGTATGTATATATAACGATCAAATTTTTTTTTACAAAAACGTTTTGTCCGAGGACCAAAATTTCAAAATCTGAATCTCATAGCTTCTACAAAGTGGCGTCATGGATGACGTTCACGGTAACACATGACTTCCTGGGAAAACCTATGAAGCAATTGGCCAATAGACTCTGATACCCCCACCGTATGACGCTGATAACGTCGTGGAACCTCTCCAAGAGGCATGTCTGGAATGTCTGCAGTCAAACCCTCTAAGTTTTGTTCCACTGCTTCATAATATTTAGCATCCCATCATGGCACTTGAGCCACCTCTCCTCGCCACTGAATAGGAGATGTACCTAGAGGTCGATAAGGCCCCACATCTGTGTCATAAAAAAAAAAAAAAAATTGTAATTAGACCTTGGACAAACATAAAAACATTTGCATATGATAAAATTCACAAAAACATTTAAAAAGTGAAAAATGTGTACTTCTTACCAAGATCTCCCCACTGAGCACCCTCGGGTAGGACCAAGTCTAGATCTCCTCAGAATTCCAACGTGGCATAGGCATAATCATCGACTATCAACATCTGTGGTCACAACCAGTCAAAGAAAGAATTGTTATATTTGATGATTGGTCCAACTACATGCCTGGCCATGAGGTTACACCACCTCAGCATTCTCGAATCCTCTGGAGCTGGTAAACCCACTCAACCTACAACCTCAACAAGGGAACCCTCTCAAGAAAGAAGGAGACCAACAAAGACATGTACCTGAATTTCTTTAGGTCACCTCTCCTGCATTTGGTCAACTGTCTCTTCACGCTATGAAGGACTGCATCTGCCCAGTTAAAGACTCGAGGCTCAGTACACTCTATGGCATATTGAAAGTATCTCTAGAGAGCCATGTGTGGAGCAACACTCCCAGCCATATGAGAAATGGTGAACAAAATAGTGCAAAGGGTCAAATCCTGTACCCCCCAAATGGCAACTTTTCCTTTACTCCTTTCTGCCTCTGGAACACAGTACAAACGACAGTATTCACTCATAGGTAGCCCACCACCTCTACTACCAGTCCAGCTAGCATGGTACCCATGCCATGACAGTCCTATCAAGAATTAAACGTCCTCGATATCCAAGGACAATGTGTGGATGCCTACATGGAATACTTGTTGGTCCACGTCCCACATATGCATGAGGTACTCCAATAGCCTGACTTGGGCCCTCATACCTGGGATCCGAAAGAATTTTAGGAGACCACAGTCTCGTAAAGAGGCAATGGTGTCTGGGTTATTCCCATCAATATCATCATCTTCTTAATTATCTCTTTCATGCCATTCTAGAACCATGGTGATAGCCAAATTCCTGCATAAGAAACACAAGAAGAAGGTCAACAACTCTCTTCAAGACTTGGTATCTTTTTCATTGAGAAAACTTCAAATAAATTTTTCACTTTGTGGTTCTCGCAGGTGCCCTTTAGGCATAGTGTGAGGTTCTCACAGGTGCCTTTGGGGCCAACTATGAGAATGATGCATTCTCCCAGGTCCTGTGTGGCTAACCTGCGAGAATGGCTGAGCGCAAATTTAACCTCTAAAACAAGCTCAAAAACATGAAATTTACCAATGAAAATGAAAAATTGAACCATAAAAAGATATAAGACAAGGAGATTACCTCACTTCTGAAGACGGTTCTTTGAATGGATGTTCATACCTCCCGCAATCAAGTGCCGAACTTCAAGGGCAAAAGAGGGGTTTTGGGATAAAATATTGGCAAAGTTACAATGACTATGGTAAAAATAATTTTTACTCACTTATATTTACTTTTACCATTTTTGTGGGTTTTTATAATTGTTTTATTTATTGAAACATAATGTCTAATACCCTTATGAGTGCGACTTTTTGTAGACATGATGACTTCGACGTTCATACACAAGGATATGGATATTTTTTCTCTTTTCATCGCATGTTTGAGTTTTTTTTTTTGCACAAAACCTCGAGCTTAGTCTTTGTCCATTATCATGCTCGAAAATACATGAGAATGTGATCGAGCATACTTTTATCACTTTTTTGGGCTCAACAAGGTTATACAAAAAAGGAACCCCTGGAGTCCTCTTTAATCTCTTTTCAGACTCTCTAAACATGAAAAGATCATCGAACGACCTTGCTATTTTCACACTCGTTAAAGTATTTGAAGAAAGCATCTGTTGGGCGATAATTTATATCTTTTTCGGTCTCATCAGACTATTTTACGAAAAAGGAACTGAGAAAGTTCTCTTTTAAGTATTTTTCTAGACTCTATAATCATGAAAAAATTTCAAGTTTGCTATATTTGGACTCATTTAAAAAACATCGAAAGACCCATAATGAAACCAAACCACTCCTTCCTAGGGTTCGTTAAACATACTCCGAAGGACTCATCCGAAGGATGAGCTTACATCAACAAGCATATGTTATCCTCCTCAATATTGTGTAAAAATAAAGAGGTACTCGCCAGAAATGGTGGGGGGAAATTTGGGAAGGGGATGTGTTTTCGTATTCGTATTATTGGCAGTAAGTGTCTCTCTTGAACATGACACCCCCCTATTCATTATCTGAAGCCGGTTTGGGAAATCCATTTGTCTCTCATTTGATTTGCTACAAGGTCATATCCTGGGTCGTCTCTGAGTCAATGTTGCCAAATCATTGGTCGTGTTGTTCATATGTTCAAGAGAAGTTCATCCGAAGCCTCTATCGAGTCGGCCATCTACAGTTGTCCATTCTCTCTATGTCGACCTTCCCTGTGTCCAGTCCAACTTACATCATACTCTTTTCCACCTTCAAAATATATTACTCATTTTGTGTCATTGATGGGGGATACATCAATGCCCTCCTATGACGAGTTTTTCTCCATCGACTCCAGCTCATTATCCAGAAATAAGACTTAGAAATCATTTGGTACCTTGGAACTTGCATGCCTCAATGGTAGGTTTCCTCGCTTTCGACAGTGGGTTGTCATCATTGACCCCTGATCAGGAGATTCTGTCTAGTGCTTGACCTCAACTCATTTATTCACATTCGGTGGATTGTACTAGTGTACCTTGGGAGTCATTGACATTAATGGTGATTTCCCTCGCACTTGTTAACGGTTTCATCAATGACCGGTAATCAAGTGGTTTCTACCATGTTTGACTTCAACGCATGTAATCACATGGTTAGATTCGTACTTTCAAGTGACATGATTAAAGACCCTAGATATCATCTCTTTGGTCTAGGTTGTGATGGAATATGTATAATTCGCTGACACATAGGTCCACTTTGTATGTCTCGTGTCTATGTCGTCTCAATTTGAATTTTCTTGCATGGATCCACATTTTATTCTTAGTGGCTATGCGATATTTTGATGGCATGGATCCATGGTGTATGATTGGTGGCCATGACCTATGTTTATGATGTCATCAGTATGTGATCTAAGTATGTGAATACCTACCTCAGAACTAGTATGATATTCTACATATCCTTGGTTGTTTGCAGGTTTTTGATTAGGTGCACTCCTGGTTTTCAACACACACAGGCAGTTTACAAAGTATTTTGGCTGTCATTGAATCCGAACTCATACTTTGGGGGGAACTCTATTACACATTATTTTGGTCATCTTGATGGTGTATTGACAATGGTGTACTCAGGCTCCTAACAAGAACTTTCTCTTGAGAAAAGTGGCATTCATCTCCTTCCAGAAAACATATTTTCAAAGTGAGTTTGCAGGCTGCTTATAGCCTAGGGTGAGAGAATGACCCATTCTCGCAGGCCATCTTCAACTAGGGTGCAAACTTCTTGCAATGTGCTCTATACTTAGGGTGCGAACTTGTTTTCAAGATTGGAAAAAAGAAGAAGTCTCGAGAGTTCTAGAAGGGAATCTTCTAGAAAATGGGTTGGCATTCGAATGGTTATCATTTTACTAGTTTCCTTGATTTGGTGGGATCATTATCATCCACATAACCATCTCATCCTCTCCTATATATTGATAGGATTCTCATGGAAAAGGTTAAGCAAGATTAATTGGAGAATTGGTGAAGGAATTGTGTGAAGAACCCAGCTTGAACAGAAGCTTAGAGACTCTAGCAGGTCTATCAAGAGGAATTGGATCTTCTTCATGCAAAGACAGAGCAAGTGTGTGTGTTGGAACCAAGAGTCACCGAAAGGAAGTTTGTGACATCAAGGTGATCAGGTTGTATCTTCTACTTTCAATTAATATTATACAGCAGCATGTCCTTTTCCCATAAAGTCATTCTTACTTTATTGTGTAATTCCTTGATCATACACATAAGTTGACGATTGAATACATTTTGTTATCTTCACTTTGTATGGTTTGTGTTGTCTTGGTCTTGATCTCATGAGAGCACCAGAGTGAAGTAGGAATAATAGAGACCTAAGGAAGCGATACAAAGGTATGTCACTTGTTCCTCCTTACTAGCTATTTCAATGGTCGTAACTTAGGGAAAGAGTCATGTCCTGTCATGTTTTGTTCTAGATCCAGGTGGATCTAGGGAGATCAGTTAGTGTCCTCACCTACCGATTAGTCTGATAACACCAACTAGATATGAGTATAGAAATTTGGTTCTAGAGATTGTATCTTTTGAGGAAAATTGTTCTCGCATGCCCAAGAAGCCCTCCATGGAAGAAGAAAATAAAAACAACAAACAAAATGATTCTATTAATATGTTTCTTGAGCAAGCTCTTAGGTGATAGAGGGATGAAATGATGGAGAATTTTTCCCACATCCTTCAATGTTTTTTGATAAAAACTAGTGTGTCTTCATCAAAGGCAACTTTGGAGGCACCTCATGATGCAGGAGCATCACCAACATCAAGCGAGCCAACGCAGAGACACCGGACAGCTGGACAAGCCCAGTTGCAAATTTTGAATTTCTCTTGGATTTAATGCGCAAAAATAAATGTGGAAATTTAATGAAGCACACTTGTATAATGTAAATAGACCTTGAGTGGTTCGCTCTTGTCCTTAGTATATAAAAGGCATTTAAAGTAGTTAATGCAAGTAGATAGAATTCAATTCTAGATTAGACAGTTTTAGAGAACAGGAGGGAAACGGGATATAGACACCCTCATTGTGTCTTGTAACATGATGGAGAAAAGAGCATAGAGGAGAAGCAGAGAGTTGTGTAAGAACACCCATGTACAGATATTTGGATTAATAGAAATAGTTTGATTCAAATCCATGGTTTCGTGTTTGTTCTCTATGTATTGATGTTGAATGATATGCTCATGAATGTTTTCTTCCTGTTATACATTTTCTTTATGTTCTGTGTATATGATTTCATGTTTTGAGTTGAATTCTGGAAGGAAGTAGGAATGAGTTTCAATTGTTTCTCTATATGAGCAAGAGTTCCTGCAAGGAGTGTAGTTGAAGTTTCTGCAAGGAGTGCATTGACAGAAGGGTTCAGATAGGGTAGCTTTTGTTCTCGTTCATTCAGAAGTGCAGATAGACACAGGAGCCGTGCAAGGAGTGTGTAGGCCAAGGCCTTCGAAGCCATTGAATAACAACGCAAGGGAAGTTGTGACTGGAAGTATTAACAAAGCATTGCAAGTCTGCGCCGACGGAGGATGAGTTACCAAGGGAAGGAACGGACGGTTGGAATTCTCTGAGGGGAATTTGTGAATTTCCGTGAGCCTCTAGATCTCGCAGAGGAGCAGGGGAGATACGGTGAAGTATTCCTAAATGTTCAAAGCTCAAGAGGGACAGGACCATAGATCCGATCCGTAAGGGCCGTTGGATGTACACATGGATCTCCATATCAGGGATTCGAAGGTGGAAGTCCCATAAACATTGTAACAGGAATCGCAATATTCCGATACAAGATATCCCGAAAGCTAAGTGGATTTGTGTGGGAAAAGTGGAGTCGGCAAGTGGACAGGTGGCACACCATTTTGGAGTTTTGTGGGATGAAATACCAAACTCACTACATCAAGATTCGCGATACCATGAAGTTCGAAGTCCCAATAGAGCTGATGTGGCGTTAAAAGGTCAACCTCGTGCTTGTATCGGAGTTTCAGAAAATTGGGAGTCGGGAGTCAAAGAAACAATTTGTTCGACATCACAAGTGTCGAAATCGCGATAGGGAAAATCCCGAAAGGGGAAAGGAAAGGTCAGCGTTGACTGTTGTTGGGTTTTGGGGATTCAAGAGACCAACGCTTGACTACTATATTCGTGAAACCATGAAGTCCGATCTCCTTAGTGCGAAGAGGGGATCCCACGAGAGGTTGTTGTGGGTGCAGATTTCCCGATAGGGAAAGAAGAGCGTCAGAGTTCTTTGGGCCGAGGTAACAAAAGATCTTGTGTTGACGTGGACCTTCCAACCTACGATTTGAGGGCATCGACATCATCTGGTATCAGAGCACAAAAGTTTATTTTCTTTCTGTAGAAGAGAAAAGAGAATTCACCATGCCGCGAAGGAGAAGGGAAATGAAAACACTCGATCCGCTAGAGGAGAGGGAAATGTTGAGAAGAAGAGGCAGGCAGATGATAGATCCAGTCATGGAGAGAGAGATGCATGATCTACAAGCCAGACTCAAAGAAATGGAGACAGCGCAAAGATGCACAGTTGGTGCTGGGGATCTCAGTGATTCCGAAAGTGAAGCTGAGGCTGAACGTGAAGAAGAAGTTGCAGCGAAAGATGCATCAAACAAACGTTTGATCAGAGCTATTGCAAGGATGGGTGCAAGAGAAAATATGGACATTCTAGTTTATGAGGGGAACTTGGATGCAGAGGAGCTTCTAGACTGGATTAGAGCTTTAGACACATACTTCGACTATGAGGATGTCGAAGAAGACAAGAAAGTCAAGCATGATGTCACTAGATTGAAAGGACATGCAACATTGTGGTGGGATGAACTACAAGCTGACAGACACTGCAAGGGCAAGCAGAAGATCAAAATATGGGATAGAATGATTGCAAATATGAAGGAAAAAATCATCCCCAGGGATTATCAAATTACTCTGTTCAGGAGGATGCAGAACCTGAGACAGAAGCTGATGACAGTGAAAGAATACACTGAAGAATTCTACAAGCTGAACATCAGAGTAGGTCATCGGGAGAGCGATGATGAGAAAGTTTCCAGATACCTGAATGGCCTGAGATATGATATCTAGGATGAGATGAGCATGGTAACCATACGAACGGTGGAAGATGCTTACCAGATGGCTCTAAAAGCGGAAGAGAAGCTGAGCTGAAAATAGGGTCAGAGAGGTCGAGGCAGAAGTTAGCCCCGAGGAAAATTAGTTTCCTAGGAAAAATATCAGAAGCCCAAGGAGGATTGGAATAAACCTCAGACTTGTATTGAGAGAGGTGGAACCTAAAAGAGAGAGAAATATGATGAACAAAGAGGACAACATACTGAGCAGAGAGGAGATTATGCTGACAATAACACTTTTCCTCATACTAGAGGTAGAGGAAGAGGAAGAGGTGGAGTAATCACATGATTCACATGTGGGAAGAATGGGCACAAGTATTATGAGTGTCCAGATAAAAAGAAGGAAAGTGGAGAAGCTCGCATCATCGAAGCACATAGGCGGGATGTTGAGGCAGAAGATCATTGATGATGCGAAAAGTCCTTTTGACACCAGAGAAGGAGGTGGAGAGTTCAGTCCAAAGGACCAGACTTTTCAGGACTTCTTGCAAGACCAAGGATAGGGTATGCAAGGTCATTGTATATAGTGGTAGCATGGATAATCTCATTTCAACAGAGATGGTAGAAAAGCTGGAGCTGGAGATGATTGATCATCCAAGCCCATACAGAGTTTCGTGGATACAAAAAGGACACCAGGTAACTGTCACTAAACAATGTTTGGTTGAATTCAAGATAGGAGGATATAATGATAATATACTCCGTGATGCCATTCCTATGGATGTTTGTCATCTATTGTTGGGTATACCATGGAAATATGATAGAAATTTGATTCATGATGGAATAATGAACACATACACCCTGGAGAAGAATGGGAGGACTCACATGTTGCTTCCAATCAAGGATAAGGAGGTGAAAATGGAAGTAATCAACACTGTAATTCTCATGAGTGGGAAGGAGCTTCTTACAGAGGTTAAGAAGAAGGAAGAATCGCAATTCATTGTAGTCAGAAAACAAAATATTGTTTTGACTAGCACAAGGGTGGATGATTTACCTGAGGAGGTTCAGGAACTGTTGGAAGAGTTCGCTGACATTGTAGTGGATGAACTACCTCATTCGTTGTCACCGATCAGGAGTGTGAGTCACCATATTGATCTCATACTAGGAGCCAGTTTTCCAAACAAAGCCGCATACAGATTGACACCGAAAGAGAATGAGGAGGTTAAAATGCAATTCCAGGAGTTGTTGGACAAAGGTTTGGTCAGGGAAAGCTTGAGTCCATGTGATATTCCAATAGTACTCAGTCCAAAGAAAGACGGAAGCTAGAGGATGTGTACTGAATCGAGGGTGATCAATAAGATAAGCATTAGGTATAGATTTCCATTATCGAGGATGGATGATCTAATGAATTGCTTGAGTGGAGCAAAGTATTTTTCAAAGATTGATTTGAAAAGTGGTTATCACCAGATCCGCATGAGAGAAGGTGACGAATGGAAGAAAACATTCAAAACCAATGAAGGGTTGTATGAATGTCTTGTTGAGCCATTTGGCATAACAAATGCACCGAGTACCTTCATGAGGTTGATGAAAAAATTCCTGAGGGAGTTCATTAGGAAATTTTTCATTGTGTATTTAGATGACATACTGGTTTACAGTAAAACAGTGGTAGAGCATCTGAAGCATTTGGCTAGAGTGATGCAGATATTGTAGCAGGAGAAGTTGTTGATAAACATGAAGAAATCCTCATTCATGAAGACATAGCTCATCTACTTGGGGTTTGTTGTTTCTACAAATGAGTTGAGGATGGATTCGGATAAGGTGGAAGTAATCAAGAATTGGCCATCACCGAAGAATGTTTTTGAGGTGAGAAGTTTTCACAGATTGGCTAGTTTCTACCAAAAGTTCATCAAGAATTTGACTAGAATTAGTACAGCGATGATGGATACAGTGAAGAAGAGACACAAGTATTTTCACTGGACTGAAAAGGCTGAAAAGAGTTTTAATCTGTTGAAGAGGAAGATCACGGAACAACCAGTTCTGGTGTTATCGAATTTCCGAAAAGCATTTCAAGTTAAATGTGATGCAAGTGGATTCACAATCGGGGTAGTCTTAAGTCAATATGATAGGCCAATAGCATATTTTAGTGAGAATCTGAATGAGATGAAATTAAAATACTCCACTTATGATAAGGAGTTATATGCTATTGTTCAAGCATTGAAGAAATGGAGACATTACTTGATCCTGAAGGAATTTGTCTTATACAGTGACAATCATGCACTGCAGTTTGTGAATCAATAGGAAAATTTGAATCAGAGACATGTTAAATGGGTTGAGTACATGCATAATTTCACTTTTGTGATAAAACATATTTATGGTACTACTAACAAAGTTGTTGATGCTTTGAGCAGGAAGTGTTTGTTGTTATAGGAGTTCATATTCAAAACGTTGGGTTTTTATGATCTTAGGAACATGTACGCAGATGATCAAGATTTTAAGGAGGCGTATGAAGCAGCTAAGAATCCAATTCTCAGGGATAGAAGCCAATGGATAGACTACATGATCTAGGAAGGATTATTGTTCAAGGGTAATCAACTGTGTATTCTGAAATGCTCCATGAGGGAGAATTTGTTGAAGGAGAAACACAGTGGAGGATTGGCAGGGCACTTTGGTCACGACAAGACGTTCGCAAAGTTGAATGAGTCATATTTTTAGCCAGGAATGTGAGCAGATGTCAAGAGATTCATGGATAGATGTATAATTTTCCATCATTCGAAGGGAAGGAAGAAAAATGTGGGGTTTTATCAACCATTGCCCATACCAGAGAGGTCGTGGGAGGAAATTAGCATGGATTTTGTATTGGGGTTGCCAAGGACACAAAGAGGCTATGATTCAATATTTGTTGTGGTGGATAGATTTTCCAATATGGCACACTTCATTCCATGTCATAAGACCAATGACGCAACTCACATTGCAAATATTTTTTTCAAATAAGTCATTGGACTTCATGGCTTACCCAGAAGCATAGTTTCGGATCGTGATACAAAATTCATAGGGCACTTTTGGAGGACCTTATGGAAGAAGCTGGGAACTAAATTGTCATTTAGTTCTACTTATCATCCTCAAATGGATTGATAGAAAGAAGTGGTGAACAAAAGTCTGGGAGACTTGCTGAGAAGCTTGGTGACAGAACACCATAGCCAGTGGGACAACATATTACCACAGGTAGAGTTTGCTTATAATGACTCAGTTAATAGGAGCACAGGGCAGAGTCCATTTCAGGTTGTTTATGGCATGCAGCCGAGGGGAATTTTTGAATTGAGGGATTCATAACAGACTACGACCAGGACTTCTAGTGTAGAATAGTTCACAGAGGTGATGAAGGAACTTCACGGCCAGGTGAAGCAACGACTGTTGAATTCAAGTCAGGAATATAAGAACAGAGCAGATCAACATAGAAGAGAACTTCAGTTTGAGGTTGGTGACTTGATTCTGGAACATTTAAGGAGAGAAAGGTTCCTGAGAGGAACATATAATAAGTTGAAGATGAAGAAAATCGGGCCATGTAGGGTCTTGAGAAAATTTGGGGCGAATGCTTACGAGATTGAATTACCTGATGGGATTGGAATTTCTATGATATTCAACATATCATATTTGTACCCATATGAAGCTGAGGAAGCAGGGACAGAAAATGAACAACCAGTGATCCATTGGACAAAGTAGATGCCAGTTGCAGATAAGCCACAGATAGAGTGCATACTGGATAAAAGAGTGAGCAAGAGGACCACGCAAAAGCAATACTTCGAGTATCTGGTCAAATGGAAGAACCATCCAGTTGAAGATGCTAGTTGGGAGAGTGAAGTAGAGATACAGAAGCATGGACAAATCGTGCGTGAGGTCATGGACAGGAGCCCATGAAAATTTTCAAGCGAGGGAGTATGATGCAGGAGCATTGCCAACATCAAGTGAGCCAGTGCGGAGACACCGGACAGCTGGACAAGCCCAGTTTCAAATTTTGAATTTCTCTTGGATTTGATGCACGAACATAAATGTGGCAATTTAATGAAGTGCACTTATATAATGTAAATGGACCTTGAGTGATTCGATCTTGTCCTTAGTAGATAGAAGGCATTTAAAGTAGTTAATGCAAGTAGGTAGAATTCAATTCTATATTAGACAGTTTTAGAGTGCAAGAGGGAAACGGGATATAGACACCCTCATTGTGTATTGTAACATGGTGGAGAAAAGAGCATAGAGGAGAAGCAGAGAGTTGTGTAAGAGCACCCATGTACATATATTTGGATTAATAGAAAGAGTTTGATTCAAATTCATGGTTTCATGTTTGTTCTCTATGTATTGATGTTGAATGATATGCTCATGAATGTTTTTTTCCTGTTATACATTTTCTTTATGTGTTGTGTATATGATTTCATGTTTTGAGTTGAATTCTAGAAGGAAGTAGGAATGAGTTTCAATTGTTTCTCTATCTGAGCAAGAGTTCCTGCAAGGACTGCAGTTGAAGTGTCTACAAGGAGTGCGTTGACATAAGGGTTCAGATAGGGTAGCTTTTGTTCTCGTTCATTCAGAAGTGAAGATAGGCACAAGAGCCATGCAAGGAGTGCGCAAGCCAAGTGAAGCCTCAGGGTTGTGAACCTGAGTGAGGCATTGAGATACTATTGCTTTAGGTGTGCGCAGGGTTGAAGGAAAATCAACACTTGGAAGTGTCTGAAGATTGTTGCAAGGGGTGCGAGCAAGAGGTTTTTCTAAGAAGACATAGAGTCGTGGAAAAGATCAGGAAGGATAAGCCCTTCGAAGCCATTGAAGAACAGTGCAAGGGAAGTCATGACTGGAAGTATTAAGAAAGCATCGCAAGTCTATGCCGAAGGAGGACGAGTTACCAGGGGAAGGAACGGACGGTCGAAATTCTCTGAGGGGAATTCATGAATTTCCATGAGACGCTAGATCTCGCGGAGGATTAAGGGAGATACGGTGAAGTATTCCTAAACGTTCAAAGCTCAGGAGGGACAGGACCATAGATCCGAGTCGTAAGGGCCATTGGATTTACACGCAGATCTCCATATCAAGGATTCAAAGGTGAATGTCCCGTAAACATTATAACGGGAATCGTGATATTCTGATACGCGATATCCCGAAAGCTAAGTGGATTTGTGTGGGCCACAGTGGAGTTGGCAAGTGGACAGGTGGCAGACCATTTCAAAGTTTTGTGGGGTGAAATCTTGAACTCACTACATCATGATTCGTGATACCACGAAGTCCAAAGTATCGACAAAGGTGACGTGGCATTAAATGGTCAACCTCATGCATGTATTGGAGTTTCAGAAAATCGGGAGTCGGGAGTTGGAGAAACAAGTTGTTCGACATCACGAGTGCTAAAATTGTGATAGGGAAAATCCTGAAAGGGGAAAGGAAAGGTCAGCGTTGACTGTTGTCGGGTTTCGAGGATTCAAGAGACCAACACTTGACCACTAGATTCGCAAAACTGCAAAGTCCGATCTCCTTAGTGCGAAGAGGGGATCCCATGAGAGGTTGTTGTGGGTGCAGATTTCTCGATAGGGAAATAGAAGAGCATCAGATTTCTTCGGGTCGAGATAAGAAAAGATCCTGTGTTGACATGGAACTTACGACCTGCAGGCTGAGGGCATCGAAATCACCTCGCCTTTCAAGGTACAAGTTAATTTTGGTATTCGAATATTTGAAGGACAGATAGATGAAAATGCCCTAGAAAAATGGTTAAATTTGCTAGAAGGTCGCTTCTACGTTCACAATTTTTCCAACAGGGAAAAGATCACCTTCCCACTCCTTAAGGCTCTCCCCCATGTCAAACATTGGTGGGACATGTATTGGGAGAAAATTTCCACATAGGATTTTGGAATATATGGGGTCGAGTTCACTTGGGATTTTGTTTTGGATGCAGTCAAGGAACAATAATACCCTATTGGTAACTATGATGAATAGTACATGAGATGGACCACGATGCATCAAGAGAGGTGCCAAGCAGTGTCGGAGTTCAACAATACCTCCCATACCTTGCACACTAAGATGGGTATCAAATAGTCTGAGCAACATTTGATTCTGAAATACCATGGGGCTTTACACAGATACATCCAAACTGAAATGGAGGTTTTGGACATATCATCATTGGGAGCTGCCTATCGATATGATGTCAAAATTGAGCATAAATTTAGACACCAGAACAAACAAGAGTTCAGTTCTACAAATTCACAATAACCAAAGTATAATAAAGACTGACCTAAGAAATAGCCTCTCGAAAACCAATCCAAGCCACAGGAAAAGAATGGTCACAAAAAGATGAAGAAGGACATTGGAAGTGGTGTGATTTCTAGCAAATCCCCTGGAAAAACACTGATGAATGTCGCTGAAAAAAATCATTGGTGGGTGAGATCAAAGATAAGGAGACAAACCCTAATTTAGAATCTGATTCAGAAAATAATGGGAGAAGACAGATCATCGACGTAGACTGAACTGCTACTGTCATGACCACAACAATTCAATCAGAAGAAACAAAAACTCCTGAATAGGGGGAGCACCTCTTGCATTCATAGATGTGGGTGAAGGGCACTCCGTTTCATTTCATTTCTGATAGAAAAAGATAGAAGAACATCATCTCAGTAGAGGTCATCAGAGAGTTGGGATGATTGACAACACCATACCTACAGCCACACAACATCAGGTGGCTTCGCCAGGGACGATATCTCTGTGTCAGCTAGCAGTGTCGATTGTCATATGGAATCCAATCCTTCAAGGATGAGGTATTATCTGATGTTTCCCCATTGGAGGTCTTTCATTTTCATTTGGGTCAACGATATATGTGGAAAATTGATGCTATGTATGAGTTTGGACCTCGTAGTGTCATTATTACTATGGGGGGTCATCTCTATAGGATACCATAGGTAGTTCCAACAACTGTCCCACCTAATTAAATTCAGTTTCTTCATGGTTTGTTTAAAAGGTGAACATAAGAAAACTGCAACCACTATAGCCTCATTCCAAGCATCTTCTATCCAATAGAAGAAAATCGAAAATATTGAAGCAAAGCACAAGGATGCCTTCTACACACAATCATCTCATGTATCCATACTGGTTAAAATGGTCCAACCCTTCCAACCATAGGTTCGTGACAACCTTTATTGAGCTAAGGAACAAATCTTCTCCAGCAAGGAAAGCAACTCATTAAAATGCAGATTCATCAAATGTTTTTCCCTCTATCCCAGAAACTCAACTCAATCTAGACAATTTATTCCTAATGAGGGAGGATTGATCTAGGTGGATATCGATGGCCACCCACCTATTCCATCTAGCTCAAAACAGTCTTTTGGCAATTTACTATTTTTAGCAATTTTTTGGTTCCTAAACATATGGGGCTAATTTGAGGGCCTAAATGAAGTTTTTTCATGATCAAACACCTTAATGATAGCCTAAGTATTTTATTCATCCCCCAAAATGAATCTTCCCAATAATACCTTTCCAATGAGCTATCATGCACCCCAAATTGATATTGTATTCCAAAGTTACGCCCCCAAGAAGTTGATACACCAAACTACCCAAAACGCGGTCCACAAAAGTCTTGGCTTTTCATCTTCCGGGGTTAGGGTTTTTGATTTTGTTTATGTTAAAAATGTCTTGGATTCTCATTATAAGAATCATCTTCTTTGGAATGTGCGTAGTCGTCACATATCTTCTCAGAAATAAGATGCCACCATTCTAGCAAGTCTTTCACTCTGTATTTCTACAGTTTTGTACATTTCACACATTAATAGAAATTGTGTATTACTATATATCTATGCTTATGTTTGCATATATGATATATATATTTTTTATTATTGTATCTATGAGATATATCTATAAATTTCTTTATTATATATCCACTCTCATTTCGTGCAAAAAATAATCGGGATCAGTGGTATTAGAGCAGTCTATTCTTGATCATTTTTTCAATGCATGTCCTCAACAAGATTTGAGTATAGCAAGTTGGGTCTCAAGATTGTCTCTCTTGAGGATAATCTCTCTCACATGCCCAAGAAACCCTCCATGGTGGAAGAAAAGAAAAACAACAGAGCAGTTGATTATATTAATCTGTTTCTTGAGAATGCTCTCACGTCATAGAGGGAGGAAATGATGGATAATGTTTCCCACATCCTTCAATGTCTTTCGATAAAAACTAGTGCATCTTCATCAAGTGGCCTCTTTGTAGGCACCTCACCTTTCAAGGTACAAGTTAATTTTGATATTCCCATATTTGAAGGACAGATAGATGTGGATGCCTAGAAAAATGATTAAATATGATAGAACGCTATTTCTTTCTTCACAATTTTTTCGACAGGAAAAATATCACCTTTCCACTCCTTAAGTCTCTCTCCCATGTAAAAAATTGGTGGGAAACATACTCGAGGAAAATTTCCATAGAGGAGTCTGAAATATATGGGGCCGATCCCACTTGGGATTTTTTTTGGATGTGGTCAAGGAACAATATTACCCTATTGGTAACTATGATTACTAGTACATGAGATGGACCACACTATGTCAAGAGAGGGGCCAAGCAGTATCAGAGTTCACCAATACCTTCCATACCTTGTGCACCAAGATGGGTGTCAAATAGTTTTAGTGACACTTGATTATGAAATACAATGGGGCTCTACATAGATCCATCCAAACTAAAATGGAGTTTTTGGAGATCGCATCGCTGGGAGTTTCCTATCGATATGTTGTCAAAATTGAGCAGAAATTTGGACACCGGAACAAATGGTAGTACGGGTCCGAAAATCCACAAAATCCAAATGAAAAAGACGAACCTAACAAACGTCCTACTGAAAACTATGCCATAGAAAAGAAGGGTCAAGGGAAGATGAAAAAGGATAATGGAAAATGGTGTGATTTCCAAAAAATCCCCTGGCATAACACTGATAAATTTCACTCAAAAAAGTCATTGGTGGCTGAGATCAAAGATAAGGATTTGAAACTTGATTCAGAATCTGGTTCATAAAATAATGGGAGAATATAGATCATCGACGTAGACCCCACTGCTATTGTTGCGACTGCAACAATTCAAATAGAAAAACTAGCATATCTTGAAGAGGGGGAGTGCCTCTTCCATTCATAGATGTGGGTGATGGTGACTCCATTGCATTTCATTGCTAATATCAAAATCTAGAAAAACATCATCTCAATAGAGGTCATCAGACAATTTGGATTGTTGACAACACCTCACCCACATCCATACAACATCGGGTGGCTTTGCCAAGGATGAGATCTTCATGTCAGCCAGTAGTCTCGATTGTCATATAGCATCCAACCCTTCAAGGATGAGGTATTATGTGATGTTTAACCATTGAAGGTCTGTTATGTTCTTTTGGGCCATCCATATATGTGGAAGCACCATGATATTAATGGGTCTCGACCTCGTAGTGTCATTATTATTTTGGGGGGTCATCTCTACATAATACCAGAGGTACTTCCAACTATTGTCCCACCTAAACAGTGTCACAAGGTAGTATCTCATACTACAAAATTCATCCTCTTCATAGTCTATTCAAAAGGTGAACCTAAGAACACTGCAACCATTCCACCCTCAGTCTAAGCACCTTCTATCTAGAAGAAGAAGATCGACAAGATTGAAGAAAAGAATAAGGATTACTTATGCACAAATTCATCTCATGTAGCTAGAATAGTTAAAACAGTCCAACCCTTCCAACCACAAGTTCGTGAAAACCTTCAATGAGCCAAGAAACACAACTTCCCTAGCAAGGCAAGAAGCTCATCAAGATGCAGATTCAACAAATGATTTCCCCTCTCCCCAGGGAAATCAACGTAATGGATACCATTTCTTCATAAGGAGGGAGGAATCATCTAGGTGGATACCGATGGCCACCCACCTATTCCAACTGGCTCAAACAATTTTCTGGCAATTTATTATTTTTAACAGTTGTTTAGTTCCTAAACTTCCAGGGCCAATTTGAAGGCCTAAATGAAGTTTCTTTGGGATATAGAACTTTAAATATGGCCTAAGTCTCTTATTAATCCCTCCAAATGAATATCCTCAAATATACCTTTCCAACAAGCTATCATTCACCCCAAACAAAGATCATATTCCAATGTTACGCCCCCAGGAGGTTGATACACAAAACTTCCCAAAATGGGGTCCACAAAACTGTTGGCTTTTCATCTTCTGGGGTTAGGGTTTTGGATTTTATTTATGTTAAAAATTCCTTGGAGTCTCATTGTAACAATCATATTCTTAGGAATGTGAGTAGTCTTCACATCTCTTCTCATAGATAATATGCCACCATTCTAGCGAGTCTTTCACTCTGTATTTCTACAGTTTTGTACATTTTGCTCATTAATAGAAATTGTCTATTACTGTATATCTATGTTTATGGTTTCATATATGATATATTTATGTTATATTATTGGATATATTATATATCTTTGTACATTTATTTATTATATCTCCAGTCTGATTTCGTGCCAAAAATAATATGGATCAGTGGTATCAGAGCAAGCTTCTCCTGATCGTTTTTTTAGTGCATGTCCCTGATGAGGTATGAGTAATGAAAGTTGGGTCTCGATCTTGTATCTCTTGAGGAAAATATCTCTATCACTCCCAATAATCCCTCCATGGCAGAAGAAAATAACAATGACAAAGAATACAATTGTATTAATATAATTTTGAGCAAGCTCTCACGTGACAAAGGGATGAAATGATGGAGAATTTTTCATACATCCTTCAATGCTTGCCGATAAAAACTAGAGCGTATTCCCCAAAGGACCAATTTTGAGGATCCTCTCCTTTCAAGGTACAAGATAATTTTGATATTCTCATATTTGAAGGACTGATACATGTGGATGCCCTAGAAAAATGGTTAAATATGCTAGAAGGTTATTTATTTGTTCACAATTTTTATGGCATGGAAAAGATAACCTTCGCACTCCTTAAGGCTCTCCCCCATGTCAAACATTGGTGGGAAACATACTCAGAGGAAATTTTCACAGAGGAGTATGAAATATATGGGGCCGAGCCCACTTTGGATTTTTTTGTGGATGCGGTCAAGGAATAATATTACCATGTTGGTAACTATGATGACCAGTACATGAGATGGACCACGCTACATCAAGAGAGGGGAAAAGAAGTGTCAAATTTCACCAATACCTTCCATACCTTGAACACCCAGCTGGGTATCAAATATTATAAGTGAAATTTGGTTCTGAAATATCGTGGGGTTCTACATAGATACATCCAAAATGAAATGGAGTTTTTGGACATCTCATCATTGGGAGTTTCCTATCAATATGTTGTCAAAATCGAGAAGAAATGTAGACACAAGAACAGATGGGAGTTCGAATCTACAAATTCGAAACAAAAAAAGTAAGATAAATATGACCCTGACAAACAATCTCCTGAAATCCATTCCAAGCCACAAGAAAAGAACGATCACATAAAGTCGAATAAGGAAACTAGAAAGTGGTGTGATTTCCACAAAATCCCCCGCCACAACACTGACGAATTTCGCTCAAAAAAATCATTGGTGGCCGATATATAATATAAGTAGATGAACCCTGATTTAGAATCTGAACATAAAATAATGGGAGGAAACAAATCATCGACGTAGACCACATTTCTATTTTCACGACAACAATAATTCAACTAGAAGAACCAGCAGATCCTGAAGAGGGGGAGTGATTCTTCCATTCAAAAATGTGGGTGAAAGGGACTCCATTTCATTTCATTATTTATATAAGAATTCAAAAGAACATCATCTCAGTAGAGGTTGTCAAATAGTTTGTATTTTTGACAACACCACACCTGCAACCATACAACATCAAGTGGATTTGTGAGGGATGCAATCTCCATGTCATCTAGTAGTGTCGATTGTCATATGGAATCCAACCCTTTATGGATGATGTATTATGTGATTTTTCCCCATTGGAGGTAGGCGATGTTCTTTTGGGCCAACCATATATGTGGAAGCACCATGTTTTTTATGAATCATGACCCCGTAGTGTCATTATTAATCTAGGTAGTCATCTCTATAAGATCCCATAGGTAGTTCCAACTACTATCCCACCTAAACAGTGCCCCAAGGTAGTATTTCATACTACAAAATTCATCTTCTTCACAGTCTTCTCAAAAGGTGAACATAAGAACACCACAACCAGTGTAACCTCAGTCCAAGCACCTTTTGTCTAGTAGAAGAAGATCGACAAGATTGAAGCGAAGCACAAGGATTCATTCTACACATAGTCATCTCATGTAGACAAAATATTTAAAATGGTCCAACCCTTCCAACCATAGGTTTGTGATAGACTTCAATGAGATAAGCATTGCAACTTCTCGAGCAAGGAAAGCAAATCATCAAGATGTAGATTCAACAAACTCTTTTCACTCTCCCCCAAGAAATAAACGCAATGGAGAACATTTCCTCGTAAGGAGGGAGGATTTATCCAGGTGGATATCTGTGGCCACCCACCTATTCCAAATAGCTCAAAACAATATAATGGCAATTTACTATTTTTAGTAGTTTTTCAGTTCCTAAACCTCTGGGGCCAATTTGAGGGCCTAAATGAATTTTTTGGGGGATAGAGAACCGAAATGAAGGGAAAATTATCTTATTGATCCTCCAAAATGAATATCATAAACGATACCTTTCCAACGAGATATCGTGCACCCCAAACAGAGATCGTATGCCAAAGTTACGCCACAAGAAAGATGATACACCAAACTACCCAAAGCAGGGTCCACAAAACTATTGGATTTTCATCTTCCGGGGTTAGGGTTTGGGATTTTTTTATGTTAAAAATGACTTGGAGGCTCATTTTAACAATCAAATTCTTATGAATGTGAGTATTCATCGCATCTCTTCTCATAGATAAGCTGCCACCATTCTAGCGAGTCTTTCACTTTGTATTTCTATAGTTTTGTACATTTCATTCTTTAATAGAAATTATGTATTATTGTATCTCTATGTTTATGGTTGCATATTTGATATATTTTTTTTATATTATTTGATATTTTAGATATATCTATACATTTCTTTATTGTATCTCTGCTCTCATTTCATGCCAAAAAAAATCTTGATCAGTGGTATCATATTATGCTACTCTTGATCATTTTTTCAGTGCATGTCCTCGACAAGGTCTGAGTATAGCAATTTGGGTATCGATATTGTCTCTCTCAAGGACAATCACTCTCTCACACCCAAGAAACTCTCCATGGTGGAAGAAAATAAAAATGACACAACAAGCGATTTTATTAATTTTTTTCTTGAGAAAACTCTCAGATGACAGAGGGACGAAATGATGGAGAATTTTTCCCACATCCTTCAACACTTGCTGATAAAAGTCTGTGCGTCTTCATCAAGAGGCCACTTTTGAGGCACCTCACCTTTCAAGGTACAAGTTAATTTTGATATTCCCATACTTGAACGACATATATATGCAAACGCCCTATAAAAATAATTAAATTTTCTAGAAGGTTATTTCTTTGTTCATAATTTTTTAGACAGGGAAAAGATCACCTGTGCACTCCTTAAGCCTCTCCCCCAAGTCAAACATTGGTGGGAAACATATTGGGAGAAAATTTCCACAGAGGAGTCTGGAATATATGGGGCTGAGCCCACTTGGTATTTTTTTGTGGATGCAGTCAAGGAACAATATTACCCTGTTGGTAACTATAATGACTATTATATGAGATGGACAACACTATGTCAAGAGAGGGGCCAACTAGTGTAGGAGTTCACCAATAACTTCCATACCTTGTGCACCAAGTTGGGTATAAATATTATGAGAGACATTTGGTTCTAAAATACCATGGGGATCTACACAAATACAACCAAACTGAATTGTAGTTTTTGGAAGTCTCATCGCTACGAGCTACCTATCGATATGTTGTCAAAATCGAGAAGAAATTTAAACTCCAAAAAAAAAACAATAGTTCAGGTCTACAATTCCGCAACAACCAAAGTATGATAAAAATGACCCTAACAAACAACCTCCCAAAAACTAGTTGTTATCACTGAAATTTCTTTTGCAAATGATCAAAGGAATCCATCATCTCCAAACACCTATTAGTTCATTCATGGCCCAAAAAATCAATTTCCAAAGGGCACAAACTATACAACTGGTTATAAAATCAACACGCACTCAAAAAATAAAGGAAGCACGTGCATGTGTTCTAGTCAAAAACGTAGGAAAAGCGCACATGCGCCTGATGTGCGATTGTGTATGAAAAAAGTCGTGAAAACCTAAGAACGACACATTTATGTTTCTGGTCGGCCTCCCACCCACTTCTGGTTCAGCTCCCAAGTTGATTTGACCCTCAAATCTAAATTGAATCTGAGTGGGAGGATGGTCAAAGACCTAAAGGGCCCCTTGTTCACACTAAAGACTGGTTGGATATTGCCTCAAAGATTTTTTATAAAAAGAGGCCATGGGTGCACTATATTTCCAAGAATATATTTGTATTGTTATGCTACCTCTATTCTCATACAAGGAACCTCTTTCCTTTCTGGAGCATACTAGCATCATTTCATTGAGCTATTCACCTCACCTCTTGAGGGAATGAGATTTGGATTTCATCACCATTTCCTCTTTAGTTTGTCATTTGTAAGAAGAGATCTCACATAGGGTATTAAATAACTCTCCCTTGGAGGAAGAGGGGACCCATAAGTATCTCTTTCTCTTTGGTGTTTTCCCACTACTACAATCTATCCATTGGTGGCATGAATATTGGTCAATTGTTTGGTTGATTTTGGTTCTAATTTCCTTATGCACTTTAGTTTTGTTTCTTTAATTGTTATTATCTTAGTTGTTTGTTTATTTCATTTGATTGAGTCATTTGAATCATACACTAACTTATGTCATGTTCATCTGACCCAACTGGACTTGCAAGTGTCCCTCTTTTGCTCATTCAACTAGCGAAAAGGATACAACAGATTGGCAACCATACTCGGGATAAGGTATCAATTTCCTCCCTATTTGGGTTGTTTGAAAATTTATTTTTTGATCTATTTACCTTGCAGGGATCATAATTGGCCCAAGCCTACCTGCAAAGAGCTGAATTTGGAGCTGGAATAAGAGAATTCCATTTGAAATTTTCTACCCGGGCGCGTATCAGAACATGCACGGGTTTCTTAGCCCACAATCAAGTCTTCTGAGCACGTGCACCAACAAAACTATGTTTTCTAGTGAATTTTGTGCATGCTGCACCAAAAGGTCCTTGTTTCTCTATGCATTGACACCACATGCGCCTCTAACTAAACTAGGTCCCGTGCACCTATCCAAAAATCCAACATTGTAAGAGTTTTTTGTGATGTTTGGAAGGCCCTTAGCCTTCTGAATATTGAGTCTATGCAATTGGTAAATGCACCACACTTAGATTCCCTCACCACATAAAGGGTTAGTCAAAACATAGGCACTTATGGGGTTAAAAAGAACCATATTTTTCCTCTTTTTCTTTCATTTTTCCACATGCATGGCTTGTTTTAATTTTAAAGATTAAGTTAAGATCATTCGATATCACATATATAAACTCTTGCATTTGGACCAAAAATCAAACTTCAATCATTGAGTATGCTCTTCTCTTGCACCATAGCATGATCTTAAGATTTAGAAAAATGATTGAGGGAAGATTTCATCTCCTTTAAAAAAATAAAAAAAAATCTCGAGGAGAGGAAAAAGCCTACCTAGGGCCCCTCTTAGTTTATTTTCAAAACATATTAAATTTGTAAGGGGCCATACATGCCCACATGATGAAAAGATAAGATATTTTGAAGCTACTTTCTTAGTTTACATCACTAGGAGAGTTTAAAGATTATTGTAATGGGCCCATACATGCCCACATGATTGAAATCTAGGATATTTTTTTAAGCTTTCTTAGATTAAATCAAATTAGGGAGTTTAAAGGATTGGTAAGGACCCACATGTCCACATGCTAGTTCTCTAGGGACTTTAAAAATTTTCAAGGTTGTACTAATGGCATCTAGTAAGATAGGTAATCAAGACTTGTAAGGACCACACAAAGTCCACATGTTGCAAGGTGACACCTTACTTATTAAACATTTGGCACATTTTATCACTTGCTCACACACAAAGTCACTACTCATTCACATAATTTCATCTTGAATTGTGGAGATTGAAGTAGTTTTCCTCCAAAGGGATTCTGAAACATCCCACTTTTTCTTGAAGGAATTATCCATTCCCAATTAATTCAAATGTGATTGTTTCACACCCTCAATCTCTCAAACAATGACATCTAAAGTGTTTCTAAAAAATCACCAAGCTTTCCTCCACAAGAGGTGCCAAAATAATTTTTTTAGTCTAGGTAGGATCACGGGGATAGGCATCCAAATAACTCCCCGTTATCTAGTTCTCACATCTTCAAAAATTAGAAGTTGACAAATAGGGAACTTTAAAATCCTCCAAGTCAAGTGTTCCTAACACCATAAAGCTGGGATATACCCGTGAAGGGTTGAAGGCCAAGGTTCGATTGTTTTGTGCATCCCCCCTTGAGGCACCCTATTATCAGACTAATCGGTAGGTGCGGAAACTAACTGATCTCCCTAGATCCACCTAGATCTAGAACAAAACACACCAGAACATGATGCTTTCCTTAAGTTTTAGATATCGAATTTACTAACCAAAGAGGGATGGGTGACATACCGTTTAAATGTCGCTTCCTCTCGCCATCACCATCTTAGCTCCATTCCAACGCTCATACAATGATGAACCTGCAAAAGAATGCAACCAACCAAAGTGATAGCAATAACATAAACTCAATATAAACCTATGTATGTGATCAAGGAATCATACAATAAAACACAACAAGCTTTATAGGAAAGAATCATCTTACTGTATCATATTAAATGTGAAAGAGAGATTATAACCATGGCCTTGATGTCATAAGGTCCCTTCCAACTGTCCTTTGTTCCCCACACACTTCTTGCTCCAAGGATTCTAAGACCATGGATCTGAAAGCTACTCACACTCTATCTTGACAAAGCAAATCTCAAAGCCACTCCAACCAAGCTAATAATTCCAAGCCAACCAAAGCTAACTTTCTCCATGAGAACTCCTCTTCTTTTATAAGTTGAAGAGGATAAGGTGAGGAGGTTAGGATGATCCCACTAAATCATGAAATCAAGTAAGATCCAAACCATTCGGATGCCACCTCACCATAGAAGTTTCTCCTTCTAGAAGATTCAAGAAAACACTTATTTTTCCCACGTGTAGGCATTCTTGCATCCTTCATATAGAGAAACCTTCGAGCATCTCGCACCCTAGCTATGGTGTAGCCTATGAGAATCAGGCATTCTCACACCCTGCCTATATAGCAACCTACGAAGTTCCTTTTTTATAGGGTTTTTACAAGGGAAAATGCAACTTCTTTTCTCAGGAAAAGTTCTTCTCCCTTCTCTCTTTAGGAACTCAGGACACTGACCCCTCTGAAGGAAACAGTTAGGTTTACATCATTAACGGTCATAGGGATGATGAAAATAATGTGTAACAGAGAGCCCCCCAAAGTATGAAGTTAGAACAGAGTGATAGCTGAAATACTTTGTCGAGTGTGTATAGGGAACAAGAAACAGTCGGTCGGAAACCTGCCAACAAACAAGGAAATACTATACAATAATATATCATCACTAAACTAGGCATTCCCATAATCAAAATAAAAATGAATCAAAGCATAAATGTTGACATGTGAAGATCCATGTCAAGTAAGACAGGTCATGGCCACCAAACATACACTGTGGCTCCATGCCAATATGACTGAAATTTGAACATAGCCACCAAAAATACAATGTGGATCTATGTGTTAAAGACTCAAATTTGAACATAGCCACCAGACATACAATCTGGATCTATGAAACAATACACTGAATATACTCCAACGCAACCTGGATCTGTTAGAAAAATATCCAGGGCCTTCATCTCTATCACTCTATAGTACGAATCTAACCATGTGAATACATGTGTTGAAGTTGAACATGGTAGAAACCACTTGATTATCGGTCATTAGTGTATACCGTTAACAAGTGAGAGGGAAATCACCATTAATGTCAATGACTCCCAAGGTACTCTAGTACAATCCAACGAATTTGAATCAATGAGCTGAGGTCGAAGACTCAACGGAATCTCTCGATCAGGGGTAGATAATGAAAACCTACTGTCGAAAGTGAGGAAACCTACCATTGAGGCATGCAATTTCCAAGGTACCAATTAGTTTCTAAGTCTAATTCATGGATAATGAGTTGAAGTCGACAGGAAAAGACTCGTCACAGGAGGGCCTTAATGTATCCCACATCAATTACATGAAACAAGTAACAATATTTGATGTATATCAGAGTAACAAGTGATTCAGGACTGACTTAGGGATGGTCGACGCAATAGAAGGATTAAAGACTGCAAAAATGGCTGACGCAATAGAAGGCTTTTCGGGTTGAACTTTTCTTTGAACATATTGACGACACGAAAACTGTATTGGAAACACTGACTCAACAACATGGATCACAGACGAATTTGTAATATTATAGGAGTATGATCAAGAGACAAGTGGATTTTCCAACCTAGACACAAGGCAAGTGAAAGGGTGTCATGTTCAAAAATGACTCTTCCATGGAATACAAGTTTAGACACAATTCTTTCCAAATTCCCCCCCCACCATTTCTGGCGAGTACCTCTTTATTTTTACGCAAGCTTGAGGAGGATAACATATGCTTGTAAATGTAAGCTCATCCTTCAAATGAGTCCCTCAAAGTATGTTTAACGAACCCTAAGAAGGAGTGGTTCGATCCTACATGGGCCTTTCAATGTTTGTTTTATGAGTCCAAAGAAAGAAAACTCAGGGTTTTTTCATGTTTATAGAGTCTAAAAAACACTTAAAGAGAACTCTCTTAGTTTATTTTTTGTAAAGTAGTCTGATGACACCGAGAAAGAGATAAACTATCGCAAAACAGATGTTTTCTTCAAATAATTTAACGACTGTGAAAATAACAAGATCGCTCGGCAATCTTTTCATGTTTAGAGAGTCTGAAAAGAGCTTAAAGGGAACTCTAGGGGGTTCATTTTTTGTATAACCTTTACGAGTCCGAAAAAGTGATAAAAGTATACTCAGTTACATTCTCATTTATTTATGAGCATGAGAAAGAACAAAGACTAAGCTTGGTAACTTATTCTCATGTATTTACGAGCATGAGAAAGAACAAAGACTAAGCTCAGGATTGTTTTCATTTTACGCAAGTTTAAAAACAAAACAAAACTATGCTTGGGATAGATTTTATTTTTACACAAGCTTAAAAACTAAAGAAAACTATGCTTGGACCTGGTTTCATTTTTACATAAGCTTGAACCAAAGGAAACTATTCTTGAGGTAGGTGGTTTCATTTTTACACCATCCTGAACCAGAGAAAACTATCCTTGCAACTTCCCAACGCATGGTTGGTACTTAGCCCCCAGCTTAGGAAACTAGTGGCTCTACTTCAGCATGAATTCCAGAGGCTGGAAGTAAATGCCCCCCAATCTTTGTTTCATCCAACTGCAAAGGAGAATGAAATGAAGCTTCAAATACTAGATGAAGGACTTGACTCAAATAGAGAGGGGGGAAACTATTTCATTTTTTAATGAGCTTGAAATAGAAACAAGAACTATGCTCATAACCTCTATTTCATTTTTTAACAAGGTTTCCACAGAGATGAAAAACTATCCTCGTAAGTGGTTTCATTTTTTAATGAGATTGAAATTAGAAAACTATGCTCAAAGACCTTTGTTTCATTTTTTAACGAGGTTGCCTTAGAGATGCAAAAACTATCCTTAGAATCTTCTTGATCATGGATTCCAAGAGGAAAACACTCCGGAAGGAGACCATTTCAAGGAAAAAAACTCATTCATGGCTTCCAAGAGGTCTTCATTTGATGGAAGAAACACACACTAGAAGGACACCATGTCGAGGGTCGCGACAAGAGTAAAGAGATCTGGCTCTAACAACCCTATAGAAGATATCACCATGTCAACTACTGGATCTAAGTCATCAGAAGTTGAATCCATGGGAAACAATGCCACATAATTGACCTATGGTGTGGGCGATATTGTTTGCATATAAGAACCATTCAGGAAGGCAATCCAGGCGGGGTCAATGAATGAAAGTTGATCAACAATCATAGCCCGTCCATCGTGAGGGAAAGATATCACACGAAAAAGAGTAGATACAATAGCTTTCATGGCATAGACATAATCCCACCCAAGGAGTAAAGAAAAATACAAGGGGTCTTGGACTACCATGACATCAATGAAGACAGTTTTCCCTCCCAAAGTTACATGAAACTGAGGAAGGGTCCCTAAAGGTTGACTAGTTCTTCTATTAAAAGATAACAAATTCTGCATAACCGGCACAAGTGGAGGACAACCCAAACCTTTCCAAGCAATAGAGTACAAAATACTAACAGACAAACCTTCATCTATCAGTATCTGAGGAACGTCTCGACCACAAACCTGTACCGTAATATGGAAATGAATTTGAGAGGGAAGACGAGGTCCAGTTAGCACACGCCAATCAAAACGGATGGCCTCATTACTTGGAGGGATTTTCATAGGAGAAGGAGGAATACCCACTGACATGGCAGAGTCTATATCAACGAGAAAAACATGGGTAGTATTGGGTTTACTCTCTAGTGGGAGAGTAGGATTGACCGATGAAGAGATTAGATTGACCACTTGGGTTTCATTCTCCAGGGGGGGAATGGGATCGATAGGTGGAAACAGATCAACCATTTGGGTTTCACTCTCTGAGGGGAGAGTGGGATTGACCAAGGATGGTATCGGATCAACCACTTTGTCCACTAGTTCAACTAAGGACGTGACTAGATTGACGACATGATCAGCCGTATTGACCTGTGAAGGGATCAGAGTGATCATTCCATCAACTATTGGAGGGTTGAGAGAAAGCTTACAGTATGCAGCTGGAAGTTGAGGCTGTGAAATAGTCATGTCTTCCAGTAATTTTGAGGCTTTGTCCATATGAGGACAAAGGTGAGTGAGATGACTCCCTTTGCATAACATACATGGGAAAATGACTCTACTTTTCTTCTTCCCAACCGTATCATGATTGGTTGACGGGGGGTTGTCAACATGTTGTTCAGAGGCTAACGACATGGATTGGCGAGGATGTGTAGACCATGCTTCTATAACCTTGGATAGACCAAGGCATTCCTTAAGAAGATGTCTACCCTTACAAAGCTGGCAAGGGTACTTGGGTTTACGAGTTGTTTGGGTGATATTGACTTCATCAACACTTCTAGCACGAATAACAGTAACTGGTTGTTTTCCAACATGTTTGACAGTGGTTGGAAGTTTGGATGCTTTCTTAATTTTCTTCTTCTTATTCTTTCTTTTCTTCTTCTTCTTATTCACCGGGTTACTAGCTTCAGAACTTTCACTCGACAAAGAAGATGAAACGAAAGGCAACCTTGTAAGCGAAGAAGGTGAAGAATACCTTATTGGTGAAGACAGTGAAGGATCAACATGAGGTTGATTCTCTTGGGGGGAAGTGCTTACAACTGAATAACTTACTGCATTCGAGATTTCCTAAGTGGAAAACAACCATACCGGTAATCCGATTGTGAGACCTGGAAGGCTCAAAGTAGCGAGGTGAGTAGGACCAATGTTTCCATAAGAGGGTAAAAAAAAAGGTTCCCCTGGAGCAGGGGTTCCTTCATTGGTCATTCTAGGAACTGACTCCATTAAATAAATCCAACCTAGAGTCTTCTAGGGAAAACAAACAACACATGCTAAAAATCTAGGAAGCAAGCAAACAAACAAAACCTTCTCACAATGAACACACTAGTTGGTAAAGAAATCCAACGTCGCAGGAACAATGTAAGAAGGGGATGAGATAGAGTGGGTGGAAAAGTTATGTTGACGACCTGTTTAATGGACTTACACCCTCGTGCAAGCTCCCACACATAATCGTGGGTATACCCCCCAAGGAGCCCGAGTGAGTTTGGCCAACATCGATTCCAGGTACCATGAAGACTTGCCCCTCCACAGTCACCTCATGTAAAGAACCTAGAGAGATAGACCACTAAGGTTACCAATTACTACAATAATGCCTGGGGAAACAGTCGACAGTCCAATCCACTTGCAAGGGCAGGGTATCTAGCCCGAAATCAACTCGAAAGGCTTCCACTCATCATTGTGGGTATACCTCTCAAGCGACCCCCATAATATGTGCAACCTCTACACCAAGACCAACAAAGCAAGGTGAGTAACTCTGTCAATGTTAATGCAACCTCATGATTGACCCTTGTGTTAGAAGGGCCTCCCAGGACAAAATGTAATAAGTGGATTTAGCCGCTCCCTAACTCAAGATTCTATGTTTGTTTGCAACTTTGGAAAGTTATCTTTCACACCTATTCCAAAGCCATACAACTAATCTAATGTAGGTTTTCTACTAGAAAAGATAAAAAATATCTAATCAGTTTTTATAAGTGCTTTATTTTATGACTGTTGTTACTCAAGAGGAAAATGACGTGAACAATATGGTGTTTTGACCGACTCGAAAGTTATGCAAAGATATGAAGATACAATATTTTCATTTCAATGAAAGCTATTCTACGAGAAGGAAAAAACATTTATCATTCCCATATGCACGATGTCCTAAAATATATTAAACTCATCTATATAAAGATTCTCAAGAAATGAGAAAAAGGTACTGAACACCAATGCAAGATTCATAATTTAAGATCAAGAAATGCCAAGAATCATGCAATTTCTCTACTTCAAATGAAAGGATGCCCCCAATCTAATCTAAAGCAAGAAACTAAATCTTTTTGTTTCAAAAATTTCACTAAAAGAAATAATGAAATTTCTTAAAACAAAGAAACCCAATCTAAAAGTTCTCTTTCAAAGCGAACTATTCATAAGAAATCTGATCTTTCCCTAAACAATTCTAAAGAAAACACATCCTTTGTAATTGAAAGACACTCAAAGAAGGAGAGCAATCCTTCAAAACCGAACAAAGAAAAGATGGATAAAAGAAACTCAAAGAATGTCAAGAATACTGTAAACAGATCAACATAGGCTCCAAAACTTCAATCCAGCTGTTCAAAGAAAAACTGGTCATCAAAAAATGACAAGACCCAATCCAAAAAAAATTACAAATAAGTTTGCAGGTTGGCAGTGTATTACAGTGTGAGAATCAACGATTCTCACAGGCTGAACAAAGGTTGAATGTGAGGGGTTCGTACTAGACTTAACACCAGGGTGTGAACTCAGGTGTTTCTCATAGGCCACTAAAGGGTATAGTGCGAGAATGCCTATAAACAAGCAAAAATTTGAAAAAGGATTGAATTTGAGTGAACTTTCAGATCCAGAGAGTGTGGATGGATCTCCCATAGACTCAGAGACCAAAAAACAAGCAATCAAAGAAAGGGAAACTAGACTAACTAGGAAACAATCTGATCCCCAGTATGGTCGCCAATTTTGTTATTGGACTAATCGGTAGGTGCGGACACTAACTGATATCCCTAGATCCACCTAGATCTAGAACAAAACACACCAGAACATGATTCTTTCCTTAAGTTTTAGATATCGACTTTACTAACCAAAGAGGGATGGGTGACATACCGTTTAAATGTCACTTCCTCTCGCCATCACCATCCTAGCTCCATTCCAACGCTCATACAATGATGAACCTGCAAAAGAGCGCAACCAACCAAAGTGATAGCAATAACATAAACTCAATATAAACCTATGTATGTGATCAAGGAATCATACAACAAAACACAACAAGATTTATAGGAAAAAATCGTATTACTGTATCATATTAAATGTGAAAGAGAGATTACAACCATGGCCTTGATGTCGTAAGGTCCCTTCCAACTGTCCTTTGTTCCCCACACACTTCTTGCTCCAAGGATTCTAAGACCATGGATCTCATACCTACTCACAATCTATCTTGACAAAGTAAATCTCAAAGCCACTCCAACCAAGCTAATAATTCCAAGCCAACAAAAGCTAACTTTCTCCATAAGAACTCCTCTCCTTTTGTAAGTTGAAGAGGATAAGGTGAGGATGTTAGGATGATCCCACTAAATCATGAAAGTGAGTAAGATCCAAACCATTTGGATGCCACCTCACCATAGAAGTTTCTCCTTCTAGAAGATTCGAGAAAATGCTTGTTTTTTCCACATGTAGGCATTCTCGCACCCTGCCTATAGAGAAACTTGCTAACATCTCACACCCTAGCTGTGGTGCAACCTACGAGAATCAGGCATTCTCACACCGTGCCTATATAGAAACCTATGAACTTCCTTTTTTATAGGGTTTTTACAAGGGAAAATGCACCTTCTTTTCTCAAGAAAAGTTCTTCTCCCTTCTCTCTTTAGGAACTCAGGTCACTGACCCCTCTGAAGACAATAGATAGGTTTACATCATTAACGGTCATAGGGATGATGAAAATAATTTGTAACAAAGAGCTCCCCAAAGTATGAAGTTAGAACAGAGTGATAGCTGAAATATTTTGTCGAGTGTGTGTAGGGAACAAGAAACAGTCGGTCGGAAACCTGCCAACAAACAAGGAAATACAGTACAATAATATATCATCACTGAGGTAGGAATTCCCATACTTAGAATAGAAATGACTCAAAGCATAAACGCTGACATGCGAAGATCCATGTCAAGTAAGACAAGTCATGGCCATCAAACATACACTATGGATCCATGCCAATATGACTCAAATCTGAACATAGCCACCAAAAATACACTATGGATCTATGTGTTAAAGACTCAAATTTGAACATAGCCACTAGACATACAATGTGGATCTATGTAACAGTACACTGAATATACTCCAATGCAACCTAGATCTATCAGAGAAATATCTAGGGTCTTCATCTCTATCACTCTATAGTACGAATCTAACCATGCGAATACATGTGTTGAAGTCTAACATGGTAGAAACCACTTGATTACCGATCATTAGTGTATACTGTTAACAAGTGCGAGGGAAATCACCATTAATGTCAATGACTCCCAAGGTACTCTGGTACAATCCAACGAATGTGAATCAATGAGCTCAGGTCGAACACTCGACGGAATCTCTCGATCAGGGGTCGATAATGAAAACCCACTATCGAAAGCAAGGAAACCTGTCATTGAGGCATGCAAGTTCCAAGGTACCAATTAGTTTCTAAGTCTAATTCCTGAATAATGAGTTGAAGTCGATAGGAAAAGACTCGTCACAAGAGGTCCTTAATGTATCCCACATCAATGACACGAAACAAGTAACAAGATTTGATGTAGATCAGAGTAACAAGTCATTCAGGACTGACTCAGGGATGGCTGACACAATACAAGGCTTAAAGAATGCAAAAAGGGCTGATGCAATAGAAGGCTTTTCGTGTTGAACTTCTCTTTGAACATATTGACGACATGACAATTGTATTGGAAACACTGACTCAACAACAGGGATCACAGACCAATTTGTAATCTTATAGGATTATGATCAAGAGACAAGTGGATTTTCCAACCTAGACACAAGGCGAGTGAAAGGGTGTCATGTTCAAAAATGACTCTTCCATGGAATACAGGTTTAGACACAATTCTTTCCAAAATTTCCCCCCACCATTTCTGGCGAGTACCTCTTTATTTTTACGCAAGCTTGAGGAGGATAACATATGCTTGTAAATGTAAGCTCATCCTTTGGACGAGTCCCTCAGAGTATATTTAATGAACCCTAATAAGGAGTGGTTCAATCTTACAGGGGCCTTTCAATGTTTGTTTTATGAGTCCAAAGAAAGAAAACTAAGGGGTTTTTCATGTTTATAGAGTCTAAAAAATACATAAAGAGAACTCTCTTAGTTTCTTTTTCATAAAGTAGTCTGATGAGACCGAGAAAGAGATAAACTATCGCTCGACAGACATTTTCTTCAAATACTTTAATGACCGTGAAAATAACAAGATCGCTCGACAATCTTTTCATGTTTAGAGAGTCTGAAAAGAGATTAAAGGGAACTCCAGGGGGTTCCTTTTTCGTATAACCTTTACGATTCTGAAAAAGTGATAAAAGTATACTCGGTTACATTCTCATTGATTTACGAGCATGATAAAGAACAAAGACTAAGCTCGGTAACTTATTATCATGTATTTACGAGCATGAGAAAGAACAAAGACTAAGCTCATGATTGTTTTCATTTTTACGCAAGCTTAAAAACAAAACAAAACTATGCTTGGGATAGATTTTATTTTTACACAAGCTTAAAAACTAAACAAAAATATGCTTGGACTTGGTTTCATTTTTACACAAGCTTGAACCAGAGGAAACTATGCTTGAGGTAGGTGGTTTCATTTTTACACCAGCTTGAACCATAGAAAACTATGCTTGCAACTTCCCAACTCATGGTTGGTAGTTAGCCCCTAGCTTAAGAAACTAGTGGCTCTACTTCAGCATGAAATCCAGAGGCTGGAAGTAAATTCCCCCCAAGCTTCGTTTCATCCAACTACAAAGGAGAATGAAATGAAGCTTCAAATACTAGATGAAGGACTTGACACAAATAGAGAGGGGGAAAACTATTTCATTTTTTAATGAGCTTGACATAGAAACAAGAACTATGCTCATAACCTCTATTTCATTTTTTAACAAGGTTGCCACAGAGATGAAAAACTATCCTCGTAAGTGGTTTCATTTTTTAACAAGCTTGAAATTAGAAAACTATGCTCAAAGACCTATGTTTCATTTTTTAACGAGTTTTCCTTAGAGACGCAAAAACTATCCTCAGAATCTTCTTGATCATGGATTCCAAGAGGACAATGCTCTGGAAGGAGACCATTTCAAGGGAAAAAACTAGGTCATGTCTTCCAAGAGGTCTTCATTTGACGGAAGAAACACACACTGGAAGGACACCATGTTGAGGGTCGCGACAGGAGTAAAGAGATCCGGCTCTAACAACCCTATCAAAGATATCACCATGCCAACTACTAGATGTAAGTCATCAGAAGTTGAAGCCATGGGCGACAACACCACATAATTGACCTATGGAGGGGGTGATACCATCTGCATATAAGAACCATTCATGGAGGCAATCTAGTTGGGGTCAATGAATGAAAGTTGATCAACAGTCACAACCCGTCCATCGTGAGGGAAAGATATCACACGAAAAAGAGTAGACACAATAGATTTCATGGCATAGACATAATCCTACCCAAGGAGTAAAGAAAAATCCAAGGGGTCTTGGACTACCATGACATCAATGAGGATAGTTTTCCCTCCCAAAGTTATAGGAAACTGAGGAAGGGTCCCTAAAGGTTGAATAGTTCTTCTATTAAAAGATAACAGATTCTGCATAAACGGTACAAGTGGAGGACAACCCAAAGCTTGCCAAGCAATAGAGGACAAAATAATAATAGACGAACCTTCATCTATCAGTGTCTGAGGAACATCTCAACCACAAACTTGTATCGTAATCTAGAAAGGAATGTGAGAGGGAAGACGAGGTCCAGTTAGCACACGCCAATCAAAACAGATGGCCTCATTACTTGGAGGGAGTTTCACAAGAGAAGGAGGAATACCCACTGACATAGCAGAGTCTGTATCAACGAGAAAAACATGGGTAGTATTGGGTTTACTCTCTAGCGGAAGAGTAGGATCGACTGATGAAGAGATCAGATTGACCACTTGGGTTTCATTCTCCAGGGGGAGAATGGGATCGACATGTGGAAATGGATCGACCTCTTGGGTTTCACTCTCTAAGGGGAGAGTGGGATTGACCAAGGATGGTATCGGATCAACCACTTTGTCCACTAGTTCAACTAAGGACGTGACCAGATTGACGACATGATCAACCGGATTGACCAGTTAAGGGACCGAAGTGATCATTCCATCGACTATTGGAGGGTTGAGAGAAAGGTTACAGTATGCAGTTGGAAGTTGAGGCTGTGAAACAATCATGTCTTCCAGTAATTTAGAGGCTTCGTCCATATGAGGACAAAGGTGAGTGAGATGACTCCCTTTTCATAACATACATGGGAACTTGGCTCTACTTTTCTTCTTCCCAACCATATCATGACTGGTTGACGGGGGGTTGTCAGCATGTTGTTCAAAGGCTAACGACGTGGGTTGGTGAGGATGTGTAGACCATGCTTCTATAACCTTGGATAGACCAGGGAATTCCTTCAGAAGATGGCTACACTTACAAAGCCGACAAGGGTACTTGGGCTTACAGGTTGTTTGGGTGATCTTGACATCATCAACACTTCCAGCACGAATAACAGTAACTGGTTGTTTTCCAACATTTTTGAAAGTGGTTGGAAGTTTGGATCCTTGCTTAATTTTCTTCTTCTTCTTCTTTCTTTTCTTCTTCTTCTTATTCACCAGGTTACTAGCTTCAGAACTTTCACTCGATGAAGAAGATGAAATGAAAGGTGACCTTGCAAGCGAAGAAGGAGAAGAAGACCTTATTGGTGAAGACAATGAAGGATCAACATGAGGTTGATGCTCTTGGGGGGAAGTGCTTACGACTGAAGCACTTACTACATTCAGGATTACTGAGTGGAAAAAAACCATACCAGTAATCCGATTGTGAGACCTGGAAGGCTCAAAGTAGCGAGGTGAGTAGGACCAATGTTTCCATAAGAGGGAAAAGAAAAAGGTTCCCCTGGAGCAGGGGTTCCTTCATTGGTCATTCCAAGAACTGATGCCATTAAATAAATCCAACCTAGAGTCTGCTAGGGAAAACAAACAGCACATGCTAAAAATCTAGGAAGCAAGCAAACAAACAAAACCTTCTCACAATGAACACGCTAGTTGGTGATGAAATCCAACGTCGTGGGAACAATGTAAGAAGGGGCTGAGATAGAGTGGGTGGAAAAGTTACGTTGACGACCTGGTTAACGAACTTACACCATGGTGCAAGCTCCCACACATAATCATGGGTATACCCTCCAAGGAGCCTGAGTGAGTTTGGCCAACGTTGATTCCAGGTATCGTGAAGACTTGCCCCTCCACAGTCACCTCATGTAAAGAACCTAGAGAGATACGTCACTAAGGTTACCAATGACTACAATTATGCTTGGGGATACAGACGACAGTTCGATCCACACGCAAGGGTAGGGTATTTAGCCTGAAATCAACTCAAAAGGCTTCCACTCATCATTGTGGGTATACCTCTCAAGCGACCCCCATAATACGTGCAACCTCTGCACCAAGACCAACAAAGCAAGGTGAGTAACTCTGCCAGTCTCAATGCGACCTCGTGATTGACCCTTGTGTTAGAAAGGCTTCCTAGGAAAAAATGTAATAAGTAGATTTAACCGCTCCCTAACTCAAGATTCTATGTTTTTTTGCAACTTTGGAAAGATATATTTCACACCTATTCCAAATCCCTACAACTAATCTAATGTAGGTTTGCTACCAGAAAAGATAAAAAATATCTAATTAGTTTTTATAAGTGCTTTATTTTATGGCTATTGTTACTCAAGAGGAAAATGGCATGAACAATATGGTGTTTTGACCGACTCAAAAAATATGCAAAGATATGAAGATGCAATCTTTTCATTTCAATGAAAGCTATGCTATGACAAGGAGAAAACATTTATCATTCCCATATGCATGATGTCCCAAAATATATTAAACTCATCAATATCAAGATTCTCAAGAAATAAGAAAAAGGTACTGAAAACCAATGCATGATTCATAATTTAAGATCAAAAAACGCCAAGAATCATGCAATTTCTCTCCTTCAAATGCAAGGATGCCCCCAATCTAATCTAAATCAAGAAATTAAATCTTTTTGTTTCAAAATTTTCACTAAAAGCAATAATGATTTTTCTTAAAACAAAGAAACCCAAACTAAAAGTTCTCTTTTAAAGAGAATTATTCAGAAGAAATTTGATCTTTCCCTAAACAATTCTAAAGAAAACACATGCTTTGTAATTGAAAGACACTCAAAGCAAGAGACTAATCCTTCAAAACCAAACAAAGCAAATATGGATAAATGCAACTCAAATAATGTCAAGAAGACTGTAAATAGATCAATATAGGCTCCAAAAGTTCAATCTAGCTGTTCAAAGAAAAACTGGGCATCAAAAAATGACAAGAACCAATCCAAAAAAATTTACAAACAAGTTCACAGGCTGGCAATGTATTACAGTGTGAGAATTAAAGATTCTCGCAGGCTGAACAAAGGTTGACTGCGAGGGGTTCGCACTGGACTTAACACTAGGGTGAAAAGTCAGGTGTTTCTCGCAAGCCACTAAAGGGTATAGTGCGAGAATGCATGTAAACAAGAAAAAAATTGAAAAAGGACTAAATTTGAGTGAACTTTCAGATCCAGAGAGTGTGGATGGATCTCCCACAAACTTAGAGACTAGAAAACAAGCAATCAAAGGAAGGGAAACTAGACTAACTAGGAAACAATATGATCCCCAGTATGGTCGCCAATTTTGTTATCGGACTAATCGGTAGGTGCAGACACTAACTGATCTCCCTAGATCCACCTAGATCTAGAACAAAACACACCAGAACATGACACTTTCCTTAAGTTTTAGATATCGAATTTACTAACCAAAGAGGGATGGGTGACGTACCATTTAAATGTCGCTTCCTCTCACCATCACCATCCTAGCTTTGTTCCAACACTCATACAATGATGAACCTGCAAAAGAATGCAACCAACCAAAGTGATATCAATAACATAAACTCAATATAAACCTATGTATGTGATCAAGGAAGCATAAAACAAAACACAACAAGCTTTATAGGAAAGAATCATATTACTTTATCATATTAAATGTGAAAGAGAGATTACAACCATGACCTTGATGTTGTAAGGTCCCTTCCAACTGTCCTTTGTTCCCCACACACTTCTTGCTCCAAGGATTCTGAGACCATGGATCTGATAGCTACTCACAATCTATCTTGACAAAGCAAATCTCAAGGCCACTCCAACCAAGCTAATAATTCCGAGCCAACAAAAGATAACTTTCTCCATGAGAACTCCTCTCCTTTTATAAGTTGAAGAGGATAAGGTGAGAAGGTTAGGATGATCCCACTAAATCATGAAAGTGAGTAAGATCCAAACCATTTGGATGCCACCTCACCATAGAAGTTTCTCCTTCTAGAAGATTCAAGAAAACACTTGTTTTTCCCACGTGTAGGCATTCTCACACTCTGCCTATAGAGAAACCTGCAAACATCTCGCACCCTAGCTATGGTGCAACCTATGAGAATCAAGCATTCTCGCACCCTGCCTATATAGCAACCTATGAACTTCCTTTTTTAGAGGGTTTTTACAAGGGAAAATGCAACTTCTTTTCTCCGGAAAAGTTCTTCTCCCTTCTCTCTTCAGGAACTCAGGCCACTGACCCCTATGAAGGAAACAAATAGGTTTACATCATTAACGGTCATAGGGATGACGAAAATAATGTGTAACACACCCACCTCTTGGATGGGATCGAACGAGTGACCCATTTCTGAGGCAGAAAATCTAAATGTCGCACTTTGACCGAGGTACCCAGTGGCCAAATTTTAGGACATCTACCCAGGTAGCAATTGTGGGCTGCAATTTCACCTTGATCGGTTTTTGTGTGGCTATTGGTAAATATTACTAGCTCTTTTAGAATATGCACCCTCTAAACCTCATTATAACTGATTGTTTCATCCTTCACTAGTTACTCTTCCGGTGGCTTCAGACCCCATTGTTGAGTGCTATTGGAAGGTCGAATGCTATTTGAGAGGAATGATGTTACATCTTTTTAGTACATGAACATTTGTTTTGTTGGTTCTCCTAGTTGGAAAAAATCCAACTACCCACATGTATACTTCTTTTCAATTTATTTATGTATGATGCTTTTGTGATTACATGCGATTGTAAGATATATTGTGAAGTTCCAAGTTATACAAATACTCTTATTCATTTATTTTTCTCATGACCATTCACACACATTCACTTTTCTAGTCGGACATCATAGGGGACCCATAGAATCCCCATTGTTCCATATGCTTACAGAACCTCCCTCCTCTTCTAGGAGGAGTTATTAGTCTTTCCAACTCATTAGATCAAGCCTCTCACACCCCTGTGAGTGATAATATCTTGGGATCAACTTTTATTGGTTCCACTTTATTTGGGTCCAATTCCCAAGGCCAACTATCCACTATCTCTCCTTTACAAGGAAGCGTGGGGGGGGGGGATTCTTCCTAAGGGGGAAGCGCAACCCCACCTAACCCCCCTCATGGGTCAAGTACAGAAACCACTCACACCATGGCTGGAACTAATCCTCCACCACCACTCCATATGCCACACTTAGCCTCCCTTAACATATCAGATCTAAACAATCTCACCAACGATTCTATATTGCATGACCCCACATGGCCTACAATGCCTACCAAACTATCTTCGGACATTCCCAAATTTGAAGGAAAGGTGAGAGAAGATCCTGCCAACCATGTCATGAACTTCCACCTATGGTTCTCTTCAAACAAAATCATGGACGACTTCATCCAATTAAGGTTATTTCAGTGCACACTCACATGCCCATCAACCAAGTGGCATGTAGATGAAAAATCAGGGTCCCATGTGACTTTTGAATCATTGGCCAAAATTGTTTTGACCTTCTTTCAACTACCAATTTTCCACGACAATGGTCTAGAATTTCTCTCTGAGTTTAAACAAACCTCAACCACAGATATCGCCGAACCACATTCATGAATAATGTTGGCGACGTGGTTTATGCAAAGCAGAAACCACCAAGCATCAATGCCTTGATTGGTTTCTCAGATCACTCATCCCCCTCCTTGCCAAAGATGTGGCCTCCACCTTCCCCCAATATGAAGTGGAAGCCATCAGCAAGGCTCAATAGTATGACCTCATTTATTCACAATCATGATACTTATATACAATACTACTTGACGCCCCGAGACCTGTACCATTCGGTCAGGACAAACCTAGGATGTCTCACTCAGTGGATGGATTGATTGGTACCACAACACACCAGAATCCATACATCCAACCACCACCTATGTACGGTACACCCCAACATCCACCTATGTATGGAGTGTTGCATCCCTTTTGTCACCTAAATGAGCAAAATAAGGATGCTTACAAGTCCAATTGGGTTAGCGGGACAAGACAACAATGAATGCAAGAGTTAGAAACATCATGCATAAGAAATATGCAAAGAACTAATCTAATAACAATAAAAGAAACTAAACTAGAGTGCATAAGAGAAATATAACAAGAAAATAAACAACATGTATGCCACCAATGGATAAGTTGTATTAGTGGAAAACACCAAAGAGAAAGGGAGACTATGGGTCCCCTCTTCCTCCAAGGGAGGGCTCTTGAGCCCCTAATGATTGAGCTCTTCTTACAAGAAGGAAAATAAAAGGAAATGGTGAAGAAAATCCAAAGCAAATTCACTCAAGAGGTGATATGAATGGCTAAATGAAATGATGTTTGTATGCTCTTGATGAGGAAAGAGGATCCTCCAAGAGAATATAGGAAGCATATCAATACAAATGAATTCCTTGAAAATATAGTGCACCCATGGCCTCGTTTTATAGAAACACTTTGAGGCATTATTCAACTAGTCTTTAGTGTGAACAAGGGGCTCTTTAGAGAACCCTTAGGTCTTTGACCAACCCCCCACTTGGATTCAGCTCAGATTTGGGTGTCAAATCGACTTGGGAGATGAACCAGAAGTGGGTGGAAGGCTGACCAAAATCATAAATGTGTTGTTCTGAGGTGTGCATGGATTTTTACGTCCACAATTACGCATTGGGCACATATGCCCTTTTCCAGAGTTATTCGACTGTCACATGTGCATGCGCTAACTTTGTATCCTTAGCGCATGTTTATTTTTTAACCATTTGTATAGTTTTGTGCCCTTTGGAAATGCATTTGTTTTGGGCCACGGATGAACTAATGGGTGTTTGAAGATGATGGATTCCTTTAACCATTTGTGGATGAAATTCCAGTGATAACAGATGCCCCTTGATGTGTGAGGTTAGGAGCATACATAAAGCCGAAATACATCAATGTTTCTTCTACTGAGAGTACCATTATAAGAAAGAGTGTTGAGAGGAGTTGCCAGAGCGACCCATTGGAGGGAGAGGGGAGCCTATGGGACTCAAACCTTTCTCTAGGCATGGAAAAATAAAATTGTGTAAAAACGAGGTAGGCATGCCCCATGCTCATGTCATGTAACTCAAAATGTGTAAGACAGTAATTGGAGTTATGTCTTGATGTAGATAACTGCAACACCCTCTGGGGCAGTTTGATATGGAAATGGACAATTATGATGGTGAACAAACTCTGAAAAGAGGCGATGACACTTGTAAGAAGTGTCGATAATTCGAGGGCATTGATAGCCCAACAAATTTTAGAGGTCTTCGGCAAATATAAAAACAACTCCAATTTTCACAAAGTGAGACCCACCGTAACATGAGATAGTGTTGAAGTTGAATGTTATGGGGATCAATGACAATAGAGAACAATGGTAGTTTTCCTTGTGTCGTTCTAGAATCCTCATTGTAAAAGGGAATGAGAGTCAAGATGTTGTCGCCCTTATGGAAACTGCACTGATGTCGACAAAAAGGGAAACATGACTCCAAGAAGCAGAGGGCTTCATGAAATCCAATTGATGAGATCAGGAAATGATGAGGTACATGGATGAAGTCAAGATGTTGTGAGACTCAAGATCACCCTTGGTTGGGGATATATGTGAAGTATGAGTCGCAGCAACCGTGAAATTGAATCTAGTGTCAGGGGGACAACTAAACGTGGGTTAAATTGTGCCATAGGCATGATAAAGTGGACAAACTCAGAGATCAGGGGTACATGTATGGTGGGATACTCGGAGTTTATGGATGATGTCAACAGGAGTAGAAGATAATGAATGCCCCAACCAAGGGGGACATGGGTTACTTTGCTAGGAAAAGAAGGTCACCAAGGGGAACAAAAAAAATCTATGTAAATGATGGAAACAAAGGATTTTTACAATTACCAAATGAATAAAGAATAATTTGGGATGAGTGTACAGATACAAAAATGGGTTCCCTAGTGAAATATGGCTTGGACTGTGAGGGCGCAATTTGCATGGAGAATGGGTGGAGGGTGGGGGCCCCATAGGTGCATTTATGTATGAGAGAAATGAATGGAGGGGAATATGCAGATGGGAAAACTAACTATGCATGAAATTGATGGTTAATGATACTGCGAAGGTGAAGTCAAAATAGAACCATGATGAGAAAACCTGGGAGTCCATTAGGAAAGATAGAGAAATGAGGAGAAGGAGTATGTGGCTGATTCTTGAAAATGTGTAAGACTATTAGGACTCCCATACCTAAAGGGTGAAAATAACATGAGTGTGAAAGTGCCAAAGTGAACTGTGAATGTGACAACTCATGTGGGGAAGATTGCTATCGAGTGACAGTACCAAATTACGATGGATGTGTTAGTACTACAGAGCCGGATATGAGGATCCTATAGGTGAATGTCAGAGGGTGTGAATGGGAGATGCAATTGGTATTCAGAGGGAATGACTACATGCTAATGTTGATCATATAACTGAAGGGGCTTGTGTTGAATTGTGATGACCAAGTATCTTCACACATTAAAAACCAAATACCCAATGTGAACAATATCTGAAGATAAAGAACATATAACATTTATTCAATGATTGTGAATGTCAGAATATGTACCTGAGTGTGTCATGGAAAGATACTCTGCCGGGCAAAAGAGAAAATGATCACCCGACAAAAATGACTGTGTAAGTGGCCGAAAATTGTTTGGAAAATGGAGCTTATGGACTGTTGTATCAAAAAATGAAAGTGGGGAAAAGGGATTAGATATGGAATGTGGGTTCATAATGCCATCCCAGTTTCACTGACACTATGGGCGATTAGGTGGTATTTTGGTGGGAGGACATAGATCTCGCCTTTTCTCGAGGACAGATGAAGAAATATAATGAATTACATTCATGGGAGCATTGATATAGAGTGCCAGAGGGAACTCAAGAAGATATGTGTGGCATTCTGCGGCTAATGTGTGGTGGACAAATAGGATAGATGGGCAATGATGAGTGTAATACCCATATTCAACACATATGGCATAGGCGAGATTGGTTTGTATATTATTTTTGCATGTGGTCGATGACTTCATAGTAGCGTGTGATGTACTTGGTGGAGTGGCAAGCAAAAGGGGTGGTTGAGGAAGCTACATAAAACTGTGTAGCTCGGGAAGAGAAGGAAATTTGTGAGTGGGGTTTCCTTTTCTTTCACATAAGGCACAAGGTATTTGAACTCAGGGAGATATTCGAGCGATGGGTTCTTTCATATTTTGTCTACACCCAGCCGTAGCAATGGTGCTGGCAATTGGGGGTGAGTGTGGCGTGACCAGATTTAGTACTGGGATCTATATCAAGATTCCCTCTGACTAAGAAGGGAGGGATGATTGAGGAACCAACTCGAGTGGATGTAGATACCATACAGGGATGGAGAGTACCACGTTCAGAAGGGTAAGCGTTGCTGCTACCTGGAATGATTTGACTCCAGGTGGGGGGTTAAAAAAGGAAATTTGGGTAATGGCATGGGGCAATATCTCCCAAAATGGGATTTTCCCCTGGAAGGGGGGGGGAAGATCCATGATAAGTGGTGTGGTGGTGCTCTCAGGGAAATCCTGAGGTAGAATTTCTTCAACTGGTGGAAATTTGATATGGGGAGGGGACTCAGTGATAGGAGTATTGTCTCCAATGTCTGTTCATTTAGAGGAAACTACACACACTTGTGTTGAAAAAAATGGGTTTAGGAACGATGGAACTCCCTGATAAGTGCCCAATATGGATGGGTCTTGGAATAATCCAGGGCTAATGTTGAAAATTGGAAAATCATCTGAGCTAACATGGACAAGGGGGAGGATTTTGTCGATGTTGTTGAAAGGGTTAGGCTCATAATGTGTAAGCTAGTTGATGGTGACGATCTTCCCATTATGGGGGAACATCATCGTATGAAACACAGAAGAGGTGTTTTCCTTCATAGCATACATGTAGTTGCGTCTGAACAAGAAATTGTAATCAAGATGGGCATCGATAACTTCAATGTTAATGAGGATGGTTTTTCCCCCAAGTTCTATGAGGACATTTTGACAAAGCCCTATGGAAGATTTTGGTTGACCATCGTAAGCTTGAAGGGTGATGGAAGAGGGTACTAGCTCGGGGGAGCCAATTTTCTTCCATATGTGTTTAGACATGATGCATGTGGATACACCTTCATCGATGATACACTAATAAATGGTGGTGTTCCAGATCTTAACTAGTATTTGGAAGGCTACCAGAGTAGGGAGATGGGGTTCCTCACTAGCAAGATCAAAGGTGATGAGGTGAGTATCAGTAGGGTCGACTTCCCCCATGACAAGAACTAATGACTTCCATTGAGTAGGATAGGTTTGAAGGACTTCTAAAACTGACATGGAAGCAGGAGATTGTGCCAAGTCATCGACCAGATTGTAATTGTGTGCCGCCCTATCCTAAGGGTTGTTGACATTCCTTCGTAATGATATACGAGGGATATGAAGGGGTGGTTCAGTATTAGAGCGAGAGATCATCAAAGGTGGGTCATTTTTGACTGGGGATTTTTCTGATGTAGTGGGGGTGGAGTCAGGGGGTGTGTTGTATTGACGACTGCACATTTGTATAAGGACTTCTTCCTCACTAGTGAGGAGGACAATGCAATCTGTAGGAGTGTCTAGGTTTGCATATTGTCCCATATGTGGTGGGGTTCGATGCATATCCTATTGGGTATTCATTACCCCTTGGTGTGGTATGGGGTTTTGTAACACAACTAGGGGGGGGTTGTTGCACATATTTTTGTGGGCCCTGTTGGGGAGTAGGCGGTACTGGGGGACATGGTCCATTTCTAGATTCTTTCATCCATTTAAAGTCAACAATTTGAGGGAAATGGTGGGTATAATGGTTATACTCACCGCAAAGGGCACAAAGGAAGTTTGTCCAAAGAGTGTTGTTATTATTCCCTTGGTGTTTGTTGTTATTTCCCCGTTGGGGAATCGGGTTCCCTTGATTTTGGTTGCCCCTAGTAGGTTGGTTCTATTGCGGGTGGTTGTCGTTCCCTCCTGGTCTTGGATTATTATTGTTTCAATGTTTTCCTTTCTTTTTGGCATTGTTTGCCTGATGGGCCAGATTAGTCGTATTCAACTGTTCAAATTTTTGATATTGCTAAATGGGAAAGGGTTGAAAAAAATTAACCCCAGCATGTGGTTATCCTCGTGAAGAAACAATGGGCTAGGGAGGAACAGGAAATGGGAAGTATGGATTATGTTGTGGTAATGATCCGTAGGATACATAGGAAGGTGTAGCACTTTAACTAATTCTTAGGGTGTAAGAAGAGGTAGAGGCATTTCCAGAACTAGGTTGAACAACTGGGCACGTCATGGGGGCCGACGGGGGTCCACTTATGGGTGGAGGGGTGGGAATAGGGTATGGTAGTTGATAGGTGGATGCGGATAATAAGGGTTTCCTCCATATACTAGCGGATATTGAGGTGTTCCACACATAGGTGGTTGTTGGAGGTGTGAATTGCAGTGTGTAGTGGTACAAATCAATCCATCCACTAAGTGAGACATCCCAGGTTTTTCTTGGCCAAATGGAACGGGTCTTGGGGCATCAGGAAGTACTCTATATAATTATCCAGACTATGAATAAATGAGTTCGAACTGTTGAGCCTTACCAATGGATTCTTCTTCAAATTGGGAGAAGGTGGCGGCCACATCCTTGGCAAGGAGGGAAACAAGTGATTTGAGAAACCAATTGAGGCATTGTTGCTTGGTGGCTTTAGCTTTGCATAGACTACGCTGCCGACGCCATTCATGAATGTGGTCAACGATGTGTGTAGAGGAGGTTTTTTTAAACTCTGAGAGAAGTTTGATACCATTGTCATGACGGATTGATAGTTGAAATAAGGTCAAAAATGATTTGGCCAAATATTCAAAGGTCACATGGGACCCATATTTTTCTTCTACATACCACTTGGATGATGGGCCAATGAGTGCTCATTGAAATAATATCAAGCAGATGGAGTCATCCATGATGTTGTTTGAAGAACACCATGAGTATAAGGTCATAATATGGTTGTTCGGGTCATCTCCCATTTTTCCTTCATACTTGGGAATGTCTGAAGGGAGTTTGGTAGGCATTGTGGGCCATGTGGGGTCATGCAATATAGGATCATTTGTGAGCTTAGTCAGATCTAGTATGTTGAGGGAAGCCAAGTATGGCATCTGAGTTTTTGGTGGGGAATTAATTCCCATCATGGTGGGGATGTTTTGTGTACCTGAACCCTGAGGAGGGTTTGTTCCAGCCATGGTGTGAGTGTTGTGTGTACCCGACCCATGAGGGGGGTTGGGTGGGGTTGTACTTCCTCCTGGGGAAGAAGTGTGCCTCCCACTTCCTTGTAAAGGAAAGTGGGTGGATGATTGACCTTGGGAAGTTGACCCAAGTAAAGTGGAATCGAGAAAACAAGATCCCAATATAGTAGCACTCACCAGAGTGTGAGAAGCTAGAGCTGATAAGTTGGCAGGATTAGGAACTCCCCCTAGAATGGGAGGCATATTTAGCAAACATCTGGAATGACGAGGATTTTATGGGTCCCCTATGATGTCCGATTAGCAATGTGGATGTGTGAAAATGGTGATGAGAGCAATAAATGAATAAGAGTCTTTGTCTATGATTTTTTTGGACCTTCACAATATATCTCACAATCATATGTAATCATAAGAGCATCATACATAAATCAATTGATAAAGAATCATACATGTGAGTAGGTGGTTTTTGGTTGAGTTGGAGAAAAAGGAAAACAAATGCTCGTGTCCTAAAAGACGTAACGTCCTTCCTCTCAAATAGCACTAGACCTTCCAAAAGCACTCAACAGTGGGGTCTAAAGCCACCAGAAGAGGAACTAGTGAAGGGTGAAATAATCAGTTATAATAAGGGGTAGAGGGTGCATATCCTAAAAGAGCTGGCAATATTCCCCAATAGCCACACAAAATCCGATCAAGGTGCAATTACAGCCCAGAATTTCCCCCTGGCTAGATGTCCTAAAATTTGGTCAGTAGGTACCTAGGTCAAAGTGCAACGTTTAGATTTTTGGCCTAATAAATGGGTCTAGGGCTAGATATCGTCCAAGAGGTAGGTGCCTCAAGAGGGGATGCATAAAACAATTGGACCTCGGCCTTCAACCCTTCACGTGTATCTCCCTACCTTATGGTGTAGGAACACTTGACTTGGAGGATTTAAAGCTCCCTATTTTGACAACCTCTATTGTTTGAGGATGTGAGAACCAGATAATAGGGAGTTATTTGGATGCCTATCCTCGAGATCCTACCTAGACTAAAAAAATTATTTTGGCACCTCTTGTGGAGGAGAACTTAGTGAGTTTTTAGGAATATTTTAGATGTGGTTGTTTGTGAGATTGGGGATGTGGACCAACCTTGTTGAAATTAAGTGGGAGTAGTCTTGTCAAGAAAAGGGTGGGGCATTTCAGAATCCCTTTGGAGGAAACTTACTTCAACCTCCATGATTTCTAGATAAAAATGTGTGAGTGGTTAGTGAATTTGTGTGTGAACAAGTGAGAGTGCACCAAATTTTTTATAAGTTAGGTGTCACCTTGTTGCATGTGGATTTCATGTGGTCCTTACAAGTCTTCATTACCTAATTTACTAAATGCCATTGGTACAACCTTGAGGAATTTTAAAGTCCCTAGAGAACTAGCATGTAGACATATACATCCTTACCAATCCTTTAACTCCCTAGTGTGATTTAATCTAAGAAATCTTCAAAAACTATCCTAGATTGTGGACATGTGGGCATGTATGGGCCTGTTACAAAACCTTTAAACTTCCCTAGTGATGTAGTCTAAGAAAGTAAATTAAAAAACTATACTATCTTTGTAGCATGTAGGAATGTATGGGCCCTTACAAATTTAAGATGTGTTTGAAAAATAAAGTAGCATGCAGACATATATGTCCTTACCAATCCTTTAACTCCCTAGTGTGATTTAATCTAAGAAATCTTCAAAAACTATCCTAGATTGTGGACATGTGGGCATGTATGGGCCCATTACAAAACCTTTAAAATTCGCTAGTGATGTAGTCTAAGAAAGTAAATTCAAAAACTGTCCTATCTTTGTAGCATGTGGGAATGTATGGGCCCTTACAAATTTAAGATGTGTTTGAAAAATAAACTAAGAGGAGTCCCAAGAGGGGTTGTTGTCCTCTCCTAAATATTTTTTCTTTAAGGGAGATTAAATTTTCTCTCAATCATTTTTTTTTATTCTCAAGATTTCTTTATGGCGCGAGAGAAGAGCATACTCAAAGATTGACATTCAATTTCTAGTCCCAATGCAAGTAGTTATATATGTGATATTTGAATGATTCCAACTTAATTTTTTACAATCAAAGTAAGCCATCCATGCGGAAAAATGAAAGCAAAGAGAGGGAAAAAATATGGATTTTAACCTCCTAAGTGTGTATGTTTTGACTAACCCTTCATGTGGAGAGGGAATCTAAGTGTGGTCCATATTACAATCTACATAGAATCAAACTTAAGAAGGCTATGGGCCTCCAACAAATCACAAAAAACCTTACAGTGTATAATTTTCTGGGCAGATGCTCGGGTCATAGAATAGACAGAGGCGCAGTGGGCACCAATGCACAAATAAAAAATGACATTTTGGTGTAGTGTGCAGAATGCGGTGAGAAACAAATTAAGTTTCACGCACATGCTCGGAAGACATGACTATGGGTTAAAAAAATCGCGCACTTTCTGTTACACGGCCGTGAAAGAAATTTCGGATGAAATTCTCTCAAATCAGCTCTAAATTTATCTTTTTGCAGGCAGGCTTGGGCCAATTATGGTTCCTGCAAGTCAAACAAACCAAAATGAAGTGCTCAAACAACCCAAATGGGGGGGAAATTGATACCAATCCCCAAAGGAGTCGCCAATCTGTTGCGTCCCTTTTGTCACCTAAACAAGAAAAATAAGGATTCCTACAAGTCCATTTGGGTTAGTTGGACAAGACAATAGTGAATGCAAGAGTTAGAAACATCATGCATAAGAAATAAGAAAAGACCTAAGCTAATAACAATAAAATAAAATAAACTAGAGTGCATAAGGGAAGTATAAAAATAAAATAAACAACATGTATCCCACCAATCGATAAGTTTTATTGGTGGAAAACACCAAAGAGAAAGGGAGATTATGGGTCCCCTCTTCCTCCAAGGGAGGGCTCTTGAACCCCCAATGATTGAGCTCTTATTACAAGTAGGAAACTAAAAGGAAATGGTGAAGAAAATCAAAATCACATTCACTCAAGAGGTGATATGAATGGCTAAATGAAATGATCCTTGTATGCTCTTAATGACAAAAGAGGGTCCTCCAAGAGAATATAGGCAACATAACAATACAAATGAATTCCTTGAAAATATAGTGCACCCATGGCCTCTTTTTATAGCAAATCTTTGAGGCATTATTCAACCAGTCTTTAGTGTGAACAAGGGGCTCTTTAGGGCACTGTTAGGTCTTTGAACAACCCCCACTCGGATTTAGATCAGATTTGGGTGTCAAATCGACTTGGGAGATGAACCAAAAGTGGGTGGAAGGCCGACCAAAATCATAAATGTGTCATTCTAAGGTGTGCATGGATTTTTTCCTCCACAGTCGCACATCAGGTGCATATTCTCTTTTCCAGAGTTATTCAACTATCACATCTGTGCATGCTACCTTTGTATCCTTAGCGCATGATGATTTTTTAATTAGTTGTATAGTTTTGTGCCCTTTGAAAATGCATTTTTTTGGGGCCATGGATGAACTAATGGGTGTTTGAAGATACTGGATTCCTGTAACCATTTGCATACAAAATTCTAGTGATAACATGGAGGACCCTCTTATTACCCTCCTCCCCTTACCAATAGTCATATCCTGTTGTTCCCCCTCAGTCATTGGGGGCACCCCCACTAGTACCCATGCCGTATTCGGTCTCTCAATCCAATACGGGTCCACCCCCAACCCTTGGATATAACCCTAGCAGTAGTGGAAGTACCTCTACTTCTTATACCCCATATGGATCCTATCGACAAAACAATCCATGTTTCCCATTTTTTGGTCCTCCCCAGCTAGTTAATCCGCCACTGGGACAACCACATGTTAGCATCAACTTTGTTTAGCCCTTTCCCATTCAATAGGTTCATACATTTGAAAAAATGAATACGACCAATCTGAATCATAAGAAGAAAGGAAAAAACTAAAACAATGACAATCCAGGACCTCTACTTCTTATACCCCATATGGATCCTATCGAAAAAAAAATCCATGTTTCCCATTTTCTGGTCCTCCCTAGCTAGTTAATCCGCCACTAGGAAAACCACATGTTAGTGTCAAATTTGTTCAGCCCTTTCCCATTCAACAGGTTCATACATTTGAAAAATTGAATATGGCCAATCTGAATCATAAGAAGAAAGGAAAAAACTGAAACAATGACAATCCAGGACCAGGTAGCTGCCACGATTACCCTTCCCAAAATGGTTCTTTCCGTCCCACTATGGTATCTACATCCACCCATGATGGTACCTCAACCATCCCTCCCTCCCCAAACAAAATGAATCCCGATGCAGATTCCAGTAATAACTCCAACTGCACAACCCTCACACCCACTTGCTAACACCACCACTACAGCTGGGGGCAGATGAAAGAAGAAAGATCCCACCTCTCAACTTCCTTCCCAAGTTCAACCTCCTTGTGCACTTCACAAGAAAGAGGGACACCTCACAAACATATGTCCCTCTCTCTCTGAGTTACATAATCTGATCCAACCCCCTTGAGTGACCACATCACTCGTTGCTTCACCAAGAACACCTAGTACTACCACAACTTCCCTAGCTATAGGCAATAAAGGGTTGCAAACCAAATTCACATGTGCCATCTATTCCGAGTATGGCCATTTCACCCACCATTTCCCTGCACTACCTCAGTTTCGACAAACTCTAACGGTAGTACGCTAAATATTTCAGTAAGAATGCCCTCCATCCACGTCATCAGGTACCCATGTCACTAACATCCATTATGTCATGACCTCAGTCAATGAATAGATGAGGTTCCCTTGCTCTCTTTGTGAATCACTTTATCATTTCACATACCGATATCCTATGATCATTGAATACAAGCATCATCAAATGACCCTTATTCAAAATCCTCCAACCACCTCACTTCCAGTGATACCAATGATTACCCATACTCCATCTCCAAATATTGTTCATATTATAGCTCCTGAGCCTGAGACACATCCCACTCCTCCATGGTTCATGGACATCCTATATGAGGATTTTCCCCCAAATCCCCCCAAATTCTCTAGTTCATTTCCCCACGAAAATCTTACACCCGACCACAATTTTTAACCCACAGTATCTTGACATTTGGTTCATGTCGAACGAATCGTTGCAACCTACTTGCGCCACCCCCTCTACATCTTCCCCACCTGAAGACAATCAGATGGTGAAAATCACCAATGTTACTTCCCTATACCCCCTACATTCCCTCATTTTCATTGAGATGAAGATATCCTGGAAGAACTAACTACCCCCGATTTCCCATTCAGATTCATCCAGTAGATCAGTATAACACCGCATTTACCGCCCCATGGGGTACTTTTGCATATTGGGTCATGCCTTCTAGACTCAAGAACATCGGTGCGACATTACAATGGGCTGTGACTTATGTCTTTCATGATCTTTCTCGCATCATCCTCACTTACCTAGACGACCTCACTGTTTGATCCAAGAAACAAACTCAACATCTCGATGACTTACGAATTGTCTTTCAACGAGGTCGTCAGTATAATATCCTCTTGAACCCACTCAAGTGTGTATTTTGCATCACCATCAGACACCTCCTTGGGTTCATCATTTCCCAATATGAAACCACAGTAGACCCACTCAAGGTCCAAGCCATCACATAAATTCCACCACCTTAGAATTTACGCCAACTACAGAGCCTACAAGGCAAAGCCAACTTTTTACGATGCTTTGTCCTAGATTATGCCACTTACACACACAGTTTCCTTTGTCTACTATGTCATGATATCCCATTTCGATGGGATGAACATGCCCAAACCTATTTTGATGATTTAAAAGCGGTGCTCTCCAATGCCCCTTTGATTAGTCCCCCCGACTATGATCGTGATTATATCGTCTACTTGTTAGCCTCAGCTATACCAGTAGCAAGAGTTCTCATCCAACCAGGGGATGATGGCTGCGAGCATTTAATTTAATACATCAGTAAACACCTTTTAGTGCCTCCCCTAAAGTACAATCATGAAGAGAAAATCACTGTTGCAGTTTTCCTCGCAGTCCAGAAACTTCGTCATTACATCTTGCTTCGCACTACCAATGTCGTGGTAGATTACAACCCCATGAAATACTTGCTTAGTTGTTAGCAAATCAATGGATATCCACTAACTTGTCTCTCTCTAATATAGGATCGATTGGCTCAAACTCCCGGAATCTCCAAATATCCTCTAAAAACCTCTCATCCACTCACTATGGCAGCAGGTACAAATGAGGTGGCAATGTGAGCCCTACAACTATATATAGTCCATTTTTCCAAACTACCATGCTCCATTACAGGAGCTCAGAACATCCATTTTCTGATCCATCTTCAGCCACAGTATCAGGATCCCGCCACCTACACAGTCACATTCCCTAGGTCACCATCCATCCTGGGCCCCATGAGAGTATTTTTCTCACAACACGCACAGGTACGTATGCTTGTGTTCAAAATTATCGAATAATTGTTATATGCTATTTCTCTTTAGATATTGTTCATGTCGGGTATTCAATTTTCATGTGTGTAGGTACTTGGTCATCAAACACCAATCGTAGCACCTTAAGGTATATTATCAATACTGGCATGTAATCATTCCCTCTTAGTATCAATTGCATCTCCCAGTCATCCCCTCTGACATTTTCCTATAGGATCTTCACATTCAGCTCGGCAGTACTATCACCTCCGATGCATTTTAGTACTATCAACCTGTTATCACTGAAATTTCGTCCGCACAGGGCGACAAGAACTCCGCATCATCAGCACAGAAAAACAGTCATTCATGGCACAAGGATTAACTCCACAGCACAACAAAAGGGTCAAAACTATGCAGAAATGGCAAAAAAAATTAAAAAGCGCGATACACCCACTAGGCGCACGCACGCACGCACAACATCTTCGTATTTTGAGCGCGTATGCGCGGCTGTAGGGTGAAAAACCCGCGCGCCTGCCAAACGGCGCATTTATGAAGCTGGTCGGCCTCCCAACCACTAATGGATCGGCTCCCAAGTCGATTTGACATCAAATCCGAGCTCAATCTGCGTGGGGAGGCTGGTCAAAGACCTAATTGT
>ML777843.1:967879-983924 GCA_009831015.1 Picea engelmannii
TAGTTTTTGTTTAATTCTTGTTAATAGCTTAGTTGTTTTCTTTCTAACCTTTTACATTACAGCTGTCATGACTAGCAGAGCCCAACTAGGCATGTAAGCACTCACTTTTTGCTCACACATCGACGAAAAGAGTGCAAACACAGCCGATAGCACTCTCTCCTACATGATTTGTCCCATTCATAGTCTCCTTTGACACTTTGACATTCATGTTTCTTTCACCTCCTAGGGATGGGAGTCTTGTTAGTCTTACACGTGTTCTAGAATCAGCCACATACTCCTCCTCACTTTTTCTAGCTTTCCCCATGGACTTGTAGGACATCTCCTCACAGTTCTAATTTGACTGCACCACCGCAGTATCATTAACCTTCCACTTTCATCCACAATCAGTTTTCCCATCTGAAAATTTCCCTCCATTCATTTACCTCATATAGAAACCCACCCATGGGCCCCCCACCCTCTACCAATTATCCATACAACTTGTTCCCTCACAGGCCAAGCCATCCTACACCGAGGCACCCGTTTCTATATCTGTATGCTTTTCGCACCTTATTCTTTATTTATTTGGTAATTTTACAAAGCCTTTTATTTCCAACATTTACATATAATTTTGTTGTCACCTTTAGCGACCTTCGTTTTCTGGCAAAGCAACCCATGTACCCTTGGTTGAGGCATTCCTTTACATTCTACGCTTGTTGACATCGTCCATAAAACCTGAGTATCCCACCATCCATAAACCCCGAGTATCCCACCATCCATGTACCTTCAATCTCTAAGTTTGTCTACTTTGTCACACCTCTGGCATAATTTAAACACATGTCTAGTCATCCCCCTGGTGCTAGATCTAGTTTCACGGTTGTTGCCACTCATACCTCACATATATCTCCAACCAAGGGTAGTCTTGGTCTAACCACATATTGACTTTGTCCATGTTTCTCATCAGTTTCTGATCTCATCCAGTGGATTTCATGAAGCCATTTACTTCTTAGAGTCCTGTCTCCCTTTCTATCGACATCAACACAGTTTCCAGAAGGGTGACATTATCTTGAATCTCATTACCTTTACAATAAGGAGTCTCAGAAAGCACAAGGAGAACCATCATTTCTCTCTGTGGTCGTTGACCCCCATACCATTCAACTTCAACACCATCTCATGTTACGGTGAGTCTTACTTTGTGACTATTGCATTTGTTTTATACTAGTCAAAGACCTCTGAAATTTGTTGGGCTATCAATGCCTGCGAATCATCGACACTTCTTATAGGTGTTATCGCCTCTTTTCAGAGTATGTTTACCATAATAATTCTCATATTCCATTATGAAACCACCCCAGAGGGTGCTGCAGTTATCTATATCATCATATAGATTCAATTACTATCTTACACATTTGAGTTACATGACACGAGCATGGGGCATGCCCACCTCATTTGTATACAGTTTTTATTTTTCCACCCCTCGAGAAAGATTTGGGTCCCACAGGTTCCCCTCTCCCTCTAATGGGTCACTCTTTCAATTCCTCTAAACACTCTTTCTTACAATGGTACTCTCAGTAGAAGAAACATTGATGTATTTTGTCTATACATATGCCCCTAACCTCACACATCAGGGGGCATATTTTATCACTAGAATTTCGTCCGCAAATGGTCACATGAATCCAACATCTCCAAACACGTATTATTTCATTCATGGCGGAAAAAATGCATTTCCAAAGGGCACAAACTATACAAATGGTTATAAAATCAACATGCGCTTAGAAAATAAAGGAAGCACGTGTATGTGCACTAGTCGAAAATGCAGGAAAAGAACACATGTGCCTGATCCGTGACTGTGTATGCAAAAATCCGTGCACACCTGAGAATGACACATTTATGATTCTGGTCAACCTCCCACCCACTTTTGGTTCAGCTCCCAAGTTGTTTTGACCCTCAAATCCGAACTGAATCTGAGTGGGGGGCTGGTCAAAGACCTAAAGGGCCCCTTGTTCACACTAAAGACCGGTTGGATAATGCCTCAAATATTTTCTATAAAAAGAGGCCATGGGTGCATTATATTTCCAAGAATCTATTTTTATTTTTATGATGCCTCTATTCGTCTACAAGGAACCGCTTTCCTTCTTGGAGCTTACTAGCATCATTTCATTGAGCTATTCACCTCACCTCTTGAGGGAATGAGCTTTGGCTTTCTTCATTGTTTCCTTTTTAGTTGTCCATTTGTAAGAAGATCTCTCACATAGGGGATTCAAGAACCCTCCCTTGCAAGAAGAGGGGAGCCATAAGTCCCCCTTTTTCTTTGGTGTTTTCCCACTAATACAATCTATCCATTGGTGGCATGAATATTGGTCAATTGTTTGGTTTATATTGGTTCTAATTTCCTTACACACTTTAGTTTTGTTTCTTTAATTGTTATTATCTTAGTTGTTTGTTTATTTCATGTGATTGAGTCATTTGAATCATACACTAAATTATTTCCTGTTCAACTGACCCAACTAGACTTGCAAGTGTCCCTCTTTTTCTCATTCAAGTGGCGAAAAGGATACAACACCAGTCCAAGCCACAAGAAAAGAAGGGTCACGGGAAAACGAAGGACACTAGAAAGGTGTGATTTAACAAAAATTCCCTAGCACAACACTGATGAATGTTGCTCAAAATAGTCATTGGTGGTAGAGATCAAATATAAGGTGGTGAACCATGATTCATAATTTTATTTAGAAAATAATGGGAGAAGATAGGTCATCGACACAGACCCCACTACTACTATCATGACCACAATAATTCAACCAGAAGAACCAAAAAATATTGAAGAGGGGGAGAACCTCTTCCATTCACAGATGTGGGTGAAGGGGACTTTGTTTCATTTCACTGTTGATAGAGGAATCTCGAAGAACGTCATCTCAACAAAGGTCGTCAACCAGTTGGGATTGTCGACAACACCACACCTGTAACCATACAACATCGGGTGGCTTCTCCATGGACGATATCTCTATGTCAGCCAATAGTGTTGATTTTCATATGACATCCAACCTTTAAAGGATGAGGTATTATGTTATGTTTCCCCATTAGAGGTCTATGTTTTTCTTTTGGGCCAAACATATATGTTGAAGCTCCATGTTATTTATGAGTCACGACCCCGTAGTGTCATTATTACTTTGGGAGTCATCTCTACATGATACCAGAGGTAGTTCCAACTATTTTTTCACCTAAATAGTGCCACAAGGTTGTATCTCATACTGAAAAATTCATCTTATTCATAGTATGTTCAAAAGGTGAACATAAGAACACCGCAACCATTGTAGCCTCAGTCCAAGCACCTTCTGTCCAACAAAAGTAGATCAACAATATTGAAGCGAAGTGAAAGGATTCCTTCTATACACATTCATCTCACATAGACATACTATTTAAAATGGTCCAACCCTTCCAACCATAATTTCATGACAACCTTCAACGAGCTAAGAAACACAACTTCTCCAGTAAGGCAAGAAGCCCATCAAGATGCAGATTAAACAAATGATTCTCCCTCTCCCCCGGGAAATCAACACAATGGAGACAATTTATTCCTAAGGAGAGAGTATTGATCCAGGTGGATATCAGTGGCCACCCACCTATTCCAATTGGCTCAAAACAGTCTTCTGGAAATTTTCTACTTTTAGCAGTTTTTCAGTTCCTAAACTTTCGGAGCCAATTTGAGGGCCAAAAAGGAAGTTTTTTCAGGATCGAGCACCTCAACTATGGCCAAAGGATTTGATTGATCCCCCTAAATGAATCTCCTCAAAGAAACATTTCCAATGAGCGATCATGTGCCTGAAAAAAATATTGTATGTCAATGTTATGCCCCTAGGAAGTTGATACGCCAAAATACCCAAAATGGGGTCCATAAAACTGTTGGATTTTCATCTTCGGGGGTTAGGGTTTTGTATTTTATTTATGTTAAAAATTCATTGGATTCTCATTGTAACAATCATCTTCTTTATAATGTGTTTAACCATTACATCTCTTCTCAGAGATAAGCTTCCACCATTCTAGCGAGTCTTTCACTCTGTATTTCTACAATTTGTACATTTCACTCATCAACATAAATTATGTATTAATGTAACTTTGTGTTTATGGTTGCATCTATAATATATTTATGTTATATTATTGGATATATGAGATACCTTTGTACATTTAATTATTATATATCTTCTCTCATTTCATGCCAAAAATAATCTGTATCAGTGGTATCAGAGCAAGCTGCTCTTGATTTGTTTTTTCAATACATGTCCTCGGCGAGGTCTGAGTATAGAAAGTTGGGTCTCAAGCTTGTCTCTCTTGAGGAAAATAACTCTCTCACACCCAAGAAACCCTCCATGGTGGAAGAAAATAAAAATGATCGAGCATATGATTCTATTAATCTGTTGCTTGAGCAAGCTATGACGCGAAAGAGGGACGAAATGATGGAGAGTTTTTTCCACATCCTTCAACGTCTGTCGATAACAATTGGTGCATCTTCATGAATATGTCACTTTGGAGGCACCTCACCTTTCAAGGTACAGGTTAATTTTATATTCCCATATTTGAACGATAGATAGATGCAAATGCCCTAGAAAAACAGTTAAATATGCTAGAAGGTCATTTCCTTGTTCACAATTTTTGCGACAAGAAAAAGATCACTTTCACACTCCTTGAGGATCTCCCCCATGTCAAACATTGGTGGGAAATGTACTGGGAGAAAATTTCCATACAGGATTATGGAATATATGGGGCCGATCCCACTTGGGATTTTTTTTTGGATGTGGTCAAGGAAGAATATTACCTTGTTGGTAACTATGATGTCCAGTACATGAGATGGATCACACTTCATCAAGAGAGGGGCCAAGAAGAGTCTTAGTTCACCAATACCTTCCATACCTTGCGCACCAAGTTGGGTATAAAATATTCTGAGTGGAATTTGGTTCTCAGATACCGTGGGGCTCTACACAGATACATCCAAACTAAAATGGAGTTTCTAGAAATCTCATCATTAGGAGCTTCCTATCAATATGATGTCAAAATTGAGAAGAAATTTAGACACTAGAAAAAACTAGAGTTCGGGTCTGCAAATCCAAAAGAACCAAGGTATGATAAATACAACCCTAACAAACAGCCTCCCAAAAGACAATCCAAGCCACAGAAAAAGAAGGGTCATGGGAAGAAAGAATGACACTAGAAAGTGTTGTGATTTCCACAAACACCCCTGGAACAACACTCATGAATGTCACTCAAAACACTCATTGGTGGTAGAGATAAAAGACAAGGATCCAAACCCTCGATTCATAATTTGAATCATAAAATAATGGGAGAACACATATCATCAATGCAGACCCCACTGCTACTATTGCAGCCACAAAAATTCAACCAGAAGAACCAAGAGATCTTGAAGATGGGGAGTGCCTCTTCCATTCACAGTTGTGGGTGAAGGGGACACCATTGCATTTCATTATTGATAGTGGAATCAATAAGAACATCATCTCAGCAGAGGTTTTCAAACAATTGGGATTGTCGACAACACCACACCCACAGACATATAACATTGGGTGGGTTCGCCAGGGTTGAAATCTCTGAGTCAACCAATTGTGTTGATTTTCATATGGAATCCAACCCTTCAAGGATGAGGTATTATGTGATTTTTCCCCATTGGAGGTATTTTATGTTCTTTTGGTCCAACCATATATGTCTAAATGCCACATTATTGATGAGTCTCAACCCCATAGTGTCATTATTACTCTGGGGGGTCATCTCTACAGGATACCATAGGTATTTCCAACTATTGTCCCATCGAAATAGTGTCACAAGGTAATATCTCATACTTCAAAATTCATCTTCTTCACAATCTATTCAAAATGTGAACATAAGAACAATGTAACCAATGCAGCTTCAATCCAGGCACCTTCTGTCCAACAGAATCATATTAACAATATTGAAGCAAAGAACAAGGATTCCTTCTGCACATAGTAATATCATGCAACCAGATTGGTTAAAATAGTCCAACCCTTCCAAGCTCAAGTTAGTGCAAACTTCAACGATCCAAGGAACACAACTTCTCTAGCAAGGCAAGCAGCTCATCAAGATGCAGATTGAGCAAACACTTTTCTGTCTCCCTCAGGAACTCAACACAATGGATACCATTTCTTCCTAATGAGGGAGGGTTGATCTAGGTGGATATCAGTGGCCACCCACATATTCCAACTAGCTCAAAACAATCTTCTGATAATTTAATATTTTTAGAATTTTTTTCGTTCCTAATATTCTGGGGCCAATTTGAGGGCCTAAATGATTTTTTTTTGGGATCGATCACCTCATCAAAATACAAAGTCTTTAATTTATCCCCCAAATGAATCTCCTGGAAGATACCTTTCAAATGAGCTATTGTGCACCCCAGACAAAGATCGCATGGAAAATTTATGCCTCGAGGAAGTTGATACACCAAACTACCCAAAACAAGGTCCACAAAATTGTTGGCTTCTCATCTTATGGGGTTAGGGTTTTCGATTTTAATTATGTTAAAAAATCCTTGGAGTATCATTGTAACAATCATGTTCTTGTGAATGTGAGTATCCATCACATCTCTTCCCATAGATAAGTTGCCACCATTCTAGCAAGTCTTTCGCTTTGTATTTCTATAGTTTTGTACATTTTGATCATTAATAGAAATTGTGTATTACTGTATCTCTACATTTATGGTTTCATCTATGATATATTTATGTTATATTATTAGATATTTTAGATATCTTTGTACATTGTTTTTATTATATCTCCACTCTCATTTCACACCAAAAATCATATGGATCAGTTATGGTATAGCCCAGAACAAACAAACAAAAAGGTTTTCGCATCTCATAACCCATGACGAGTAATGAGTCTCCACCCATCACAAATTCACAATTGTCTCACTTCCATTCAATTATTCTCTGTGATCCCCAGATCAAGAAATCAACAAATATGACACCATGTTGGAACATGAATTGAATGCAAAGGACAAAGGAACCAAGAGAAACAGTGGTGTCGAAAGACACTGTAGGACTGAAGCATGAGTCACTCAATGAGAGCGAGAGAATATCTCCTGAGATGATCTCAAAATATGAGAATATAATAGACTAATCATTAATATCACCTATAAATAGGTTTGGTCATGGACCAAACTCAACAAACTTGGGTGAATATGGTTGCACTTCTCCATAAAGTGTGGATTGGGAATCCAAAGTGGACATGGTAAACTAAGGGTTTAGTCAGTTGTCGACCCAAATACATGTTCAACCCAATGAATCCGACAAGGTGATGTTACAAAGGAACCAAATGTTCCAATAGCTAGAACTCCACTAGAAAGGAAATGGGGGCTAAGAGTCTATGAAGAGGGTCTAAGATAAGGGGGATTAAGCCCAAGGGAATATTATACTAATATTTCCTAAAGACTAACTATATGACAGTTTAATCCTAAGCTCCTAAGGATGGGGAAAGTATTACCAAGTGGAGACAACATAGTTCACAACATGACAACTTTCAAGTTGGGAACATGCATACTTAAAATAAGAACGCAGTACAAGTACATTATTCCATCATTCTAATCATTCTCTCATCATTCGCATTGTTCTCACATTCACTCTGCCATCCATCATGCATACTTGTAATTGAGAGCTTTTGGAGCTGGTTGTATCCATTAAACCTGGGTAGTTTGAGATGAAGAAGTAGGTTTTCAAGCCTATGTGCATGTTGAATAGGTAGGTTGTCATTCATGTGAGAATTCTCTCTAGGTGAGATAAATTCTGGTAATTTCTTCTCTATGTGCTATGCATTAGCTACAAATATCTCAGACTTTCTTGATGGTCTATTGTTGAAGCCTTGGAAGGGAAGTGGGGAAGTTAGAGGAGTGTTTATTAGAGAAGGGGCACACTTTGTAGGGTGGGGAAGATTATGGGAAATTAGATGTTGTGGGATAGTTGTTGAAGTCCACACCTTAACCTAAGCTTAATTTGGCTATTTGTTAGACCTTAGTCTAGCTTAGGAAGCCAATACCTTGGTGGATTTTCTAGCCTCATCTCGAGGGTGACTTGCTACAAATATTTTATGAGCAAGAGAGTCTATGGTTGGGAGGAATGTCTAAGGTCTACAACTAGTTTGGATTTTGATATAAAATATAAGTTCCTTCCATGTGTTTCTATTTTTACTATGTGTTTAAATAAGTTAATTATGTTGTGAATTAATGGTATATTATTATGCATGTATATCTATGTTGTTATATTGCATGATTCTGTTCATATGCAGAGCATTTTTATTTAACTAAATGGTATCATAGAAGTGAAATTTTGTGTGGCTTCATCCAACTTGGGGATGTGGATGCTACATCTATATAAGATTTTCATTTTCTATATTTTTTATTTCAACTTTAGCGAATCCTTTAAGAGAGAAGAAAATAAATTCATCTTGCAGTATGATCTAAAAGTGTTTCCACTTGGCTAAGAGCTTGTGTTCCTTAGATGTTACAAGGAAACAAGTTAATTTCCCAAGAACTAGAGACATCCAGTAGGAGTGAAATACTTCCCCTTTATGAACCACCATAGGTGATTCCATGGTTTTCCTTGAATAACAATGATGATTCAACTTGCATTCAAAGATAGCAACCAATAATAACTATCCTCATTTCTAGTTGACAATTGAATTATGATATGTTGTCTCGCAATATAAAAGAAAAAAAAATAGATATACAAGGTGATTCTATAAGTTTAATTCCAATCCTAAAATTATTTATTTAATAAATTGTTTAATCTTTTGGGTCCATATGTTAATTTTTCAATAAATCGACACGCACATAATTTTATTTGCAAAATTGTCTTAAGTTTAAAAATAAGCTATACATTTTAATGTCCACATGTTATAGTGGATTTAGTAAGATGATATAATGTCCACATGTTATAGTGGATTTAGTAAGAGGATACAATATTTTAGTTGAACATTGATAAAATATCGATAAGGATTTAGTGAATTCTTCATTTTGTTCGTCATTCTAAAATCAAATCCTTAGAAATTTAGTTGGATTCACCGGATATTGTTTTGACATCAAACATGGGATAGTGAATATCTAATTGGAACTCTATTGAGAATTCATTGTACACAACTATTTGGTTCTAATTAATGAGGCATTGGCGATTTTAAAGACGACCTTCAATGCACTTTAGTCAAGGTTTCTTGCATTATCTCCAGGGATGATTTTAAGGATGGAAATTTATTTTAAAATGTAGAAACATTGGCGAATCTTACTAATCCTTCATATGCCAACAATAACATGTTTGGTGATATTTTTGTAAAAATATTCAAATTTCTAAGGATTTTATATAGTTTGTATAAATTTTTGGCGATTTTTAAGGTAAAGTTATTGTATCCTATAGAATTTGGGCGAATAATATTTCGAATAGAGAATCGTTTTTTGGGAAAAACATAGAAAATTAGCCCATGAGCGCAATTTAGCCCCTAAAAGCATCCCTGATTTATCTCTAATGCTAGTTCATGAAAATCATGGGTGTGTAAAAAAGTCAATCATTAAATTTGGTGGGAGTTTATTAGATCGCATCAAATACACAACTAAGTATACTAGAGAGTTTGAATAGAGCCACATTAACAAATTTCCCTCAAAAGGAGAGCAAGAACAAATTGTAAATGTATTTTAATAGAAACCCCTAAATCATTGGGGTTCATACTTACTCACTACTATTTTCCATTACTATCATTACATAACTACTTTATAAAATGTTTCATTAGTTCAGTGTGGAAGGTGTGGGTGGAATCTTCACAATCCCAGAGGAAATAAGATTTTTCATTATGCCTTGGGGCTTTGGAATGTCTTGAATAACTTAGTTGAGGATTACTCATTGTGGTGTGGTCGTTCCATTACCAAGGATGAAGTTTCCAAGTATTTTTTAGTGTTTGGGGACTCAATGTTGATTATTAAGGCAATGATAGCAATATCAAGTCGAGGGGAAACATGTTAAATTCCATTGTCTCATGAATCAAAGAAGTTCTATCTCAATAAAAATAAAAATGGGGATCCAATCTATTGCTTAATACCATTTATGGTGGACATTAATTGGTGATACATCTAACATGCATTCATTAATGATCAACAACTAGAAGAGATTAGGGAAGGATGATGTGAGGTGGCTAGTTCCAGATTCCCATATGGATTGGTAGGTCTCAATAATGGTAATTCAATATGCTGAGATGAGTTTCATCATGAAATATGGGATAATTTTGGTACTATGCTCCACTATGGGGGAAAACCTTTGCATTCTATTTGGGGGTTAGTTGGGTATGTAACTTGGTAGCATGTTTTGTGTCCTATCAATGAGGATTTTTGTTTCCTATAGTGGACACGACAAATTTTTTGATGGGAGGATTTTGAGAATAGTGGTTGTTGTTACCTAGGTCTGCACCTCTTCCCTCTTCTATCTCTCACCCTATCCATCCATCAATGTTGAGCTTTTCTTTTGCTTGCTTAGCCTATTCCCCATTTTTATTTTTCATAGCCCCCATTTGGTTTTGTGTATTTGCACCATTGTTGTGTTTCTTGAGTGAGGATCACATGTTATGGTTTGAATTTGAAATACTCGTCATCATAAGTGGCCACTAACTGAGCATCCAACAACTCCACCTAGTTTTTGTGTGTGTAGGAGATGGCCAGGTTCGACACATTAAGTGGACAACTCAATAAGAGTCAACAGAGCTAGCAGCCAGTCAAAACAGGCCATTCGGACTCTAAATGCACACAAGTGACAGGATCAATATTCAACATTGAATATTTAACCTCCTTCTCTAGATCAATGGTTTTGTGGCGTTCAGGACTTCAAATACATGACAAAAAGGTGTTTTGTCACGGAGCGCCTAACTCCAGTGCTAATTGCCATCGTCAAATTCTCCATCTCCTAGATCTACGGTCCTCACATGATTTCAGACCCTCACAACCGTTATGCCTTTAATGGTGTGTGCGGGGGGGGGGGGTTTGGAATGGTGGTTTCCCCATGCTCGGGCCCACCTATCATGGTGCCTCCTCATGGTTTCATACCCCCCCCCCTCTGTAATCTTCTTACTACCTAACCCGCCTCCATAATCCTATCGAATTACATCATGATACCACCCCTCTCACCGTGCACCGCTTGTCCTCCACTCACACCCCCATCACCCCCGCATATCTCTCCCACTTCTCACTACATTACACATTCCTTCCACCGCCTGATACCATCCACTTCTCAGCATATGATGTGCCTCTCACCACATGCCACCTATCAACCTCCCACCCAGATCACAGGTCGTGACCATATCAACGACCACCATTCATTTCAGTGCTGCAACATGTTCGAGCATTAAAATCCTTGAGCGGGATGAAATATAAACCAAGGTATTGTGGGGGAGCTACGTGGTGGAAGGTAGTGAGTTTTGGGGCCAAAAGCGTTGTAGATCCAAACCACCCTTGATAACTTCCAAAATCACGTGCTTATATGAATTCAGGTCACCACTTCACCTCCACTCACCTCTATGTAGTCCACATATGCTCATATCATCCTCTATTGGATGCTTGAATCCATGTCTCCTTCCATGACCGTTGGGTTGACAACCTTTCCAACAAATCTTTTCGAAAGCATAGATGGCAGCTGATGAGTTGAAACGAAGTGCACTTAACAGTCGAGAGATCAGAAACAAAAAGAGGTTTATGTTTCCGTCTCATTTACAAATAGCTCCAGAAATTCAGTAAAGAAGTAGATCAAGTGAAAACCTACCCATACAGCCAGTTACCCTCCAGAAGCATCAAATCGCTCGCAGTCATGCTGGGGCTTGATACAAAACTTTGTTCTGTCACTCCTAGTTTTTCTGCCAATTACAGTTCATCCAACGCATGCATCAGTTCAGTCTCGGAGACATTAGAAGTTTTTAGTTAATCAAATCCAGAATAATTTTAGATTAAATTAATAAGGGGTATTCTATGTGTGATAAGAACCACTCTGTTGATTAAGTCTAGTGGGAACTATACATGTTGTACTCCATGCAATGTTTTAGTTAAATTAATAGTTTGTTTGACAAACAATTATCTAGAGTTAGGTCTCAATCCCATACAGACAAGAACCTCTACAAATCTATTAAATATGTAGTCTTTTGTATTATTTTGGGGTTGGTATTTTTTTGCAGAAAAGTGGAAGCAAAAAAAGGATTGGACCTTCTCAGTTAATTGTAAATTTTTCTACCTAGTGAATATATGTTGATGACAGTTGTGTTCTCTTACTCAAATCTGTGTGTCCTGATTCTTATATTGAATGCATATTTTGTGATGTTTGTGACATACATTTCCTTATTCTGGCAACTATTGTTTTTAGCTTATATTTTGTTGATTATGCAACCTATTATACAACTATTGTTCAACAAAAGATCCACTAGTTTGCAACTTGTTGAATGATTTTCATCTAGATGTTTGTCTAAGTCTTAAGAAATTATTTTGGGTCTTAGTTTTCACACAACAAGTGATTCATTGCATTGCTTGTTGTTTTTATTTCTGTGCTTGTCTTTTCATACCCTCAATTGTCATGTAATACCCATACCATTAGCAAAGGAGAACCTACTTTTACACTGTGTGACCTATCCTACCAGAACACCATATTTGAAAATCTATCCTTAATCTTACCAAAAACACCAACTTATTAAGGAATAATCATTCAAAAATTGATAGGTGGCCTAGCTTTTCCCTTTAGCAATTAGGTGCAGACCTTCGGACCAACATCTTTTGGGACCACTGTTAGGGAACATTGTACTAAAATATCTTTTCTTGGGAGAACAAAATTTATTAGCTCTGACCTTTGATGGTGAACAAATATTAGACACAAACAAACTGCCATCTTTCACCTGGCAAATCCACTAGGTAACATTTAAGAACAAAATATTGGCGTCGAGAAAATGATTCAACAGATCCAAATATGAAAACAAAAAAGCCAAGAAGGCTCAGCCTAACCCTGAGAATAACACAACAACCTTTGAGCCAGAAAAACAAATAAGAAAATCGACCCTAGCTCAGAGATATACCTCCCCCCTCAAGGGTAAAGCTGCACACAAAGATCCTATGTCTAATCACAATCACAAGAAGTTTGAATTTGCTAGCCCTAAGAATCATAATTCCAAAGAAGCTCAGACATATCCAACTCCTAATTCTACCTCACCATCCAGTCCTGCATCCACCTCTATATCTCCCATAAATCTTCAGATTCCTATTATTCAAGCCATGGATGTTAACAGGATGGATGTCATAATTTTTGCTTGATATGCACCCCTAGTTCTTCATGTAGGCTTACATGCACTCCTAGCCACAATTTACATGAAATATTTACCAAGATATAATGGGGAAGGTGAGGTAATTGTTGAGGAACATCTAATAGCCTTTTATATATTTTTAGACAACTTTAACATTGATTATGTGGATGTGTGGATGAGGTTGTTTGTATAGATTCTAGATGGGGAAGTTAGAAAATGGTTTAGAGGTCTTCCTTCGGTCTCCATTGCAGATTTTGAGGCATTGGATGAAACTTTCATAAAACAATGGGGAGATAGGAGAGATTATCTCTACTACATCACTAAGTTTGGGGCCCTAAAGAGAAATAATGGTGAATCTATTTCATATTTCACCAAGAGATTCAATAATATGTATGGTAGAATCCCTAATGAGATCAAACCAAATGAAGCATTTGCCGATATCACTTATGCTAATGCATTTGATGCAGAGTTCTCCCTCATGCTGAGAGAGAGAAGATCTGCCACACTTTTTTACATTCAAGAAGAAACAATTGAGGTCAAAGCTAATATCTTGGCATAAGATAGATTAAAGACTAGATCTAATAAAGATAAGAAGAAACAACGAGAGGATTCCCCTTCCTCCTCTAACCTAGCCACATCTGATCCAAAACTTGATGAAATGAACAAAACTTCAAAGGATCTGACATATGAAATATCTAAGTTGAAATGTGAATCTAAACAACCAAACAAATATTTTCAAGAGGTTGTATTTAGAAATAAAAAATAGTTCAGAAGGCCTAATGATGGCCCTCAAATCATGCAGAGAGAAAGGAGAAATGTTGACAATCAAAGGGTAGTGCCTCCTTTTCAAAACAATCAGATTGAAGAGATGGATACAGACAATGATGTTGTGGATGATATTGTTTCTCTTTTAAATGAAACCAATTATTATACTAGCCACTTAACACAACAAGAATATGAGGTAGCACAATTGTCAAATTAGTTTGATAATCAAACAGGGGAAGATGAATTTATTCAAGACTAAACCAAGAAGAAATATGATTTGAGGATGAGAGCAAGGGCTCCCAAAACTACTATCTCTGATCAAAGAAAACAAGTTGAAGCTCCTCCGAAGCCAAATCCAAATAAAGGTATGTCATATAAAACTCAGCCACCTCCCTCATCTAAACATGCATCCCCTGAAATAAAAGAAGTTAATATGCCACCAACTTCTTTTGGCCTAGAACATGAGTTGAGCAAGATCAAGATCACTGTGACTTTGATAGAATTGATGAAGAATAAACCTTTCAAAAAATCTATCATGAAAGTTCTGCAACCAACGTCTTCTATTGTATCTTCTGATGTAATAAGTTTGCAGGATGAAAACCTAGCCATTACTATGGGTCCTATTATGACATAGACTTGTCAAATCCTTAGGGGTTTGTGGTTTCTACCTAAGTCTGTATTTTTTCCTGTCTATCCTTTTTTTACACACCCATCGTAAGGTTTTTTCCTTTTGGCTTATAGTTTTTCTTCTTTTTTCCTGTCTGAGAGGTGTCAGCCCTATGCCTTTATGTTTTCTCTATGGTCAATCACTTCTCTATCTTTACCTATGTCACTGATCCTTTTGCATTCCTAAGCCCTCAGTCAATCATCCAAGTATGAATTTATAGAGACCGCAACCATAAGCAGAAGAGAAACACTTAGACCAATCTGATATGGACTCAAATCAAGAAAGTGAGCAATATCATCTTTCAACGTCAGAGATCCATCAGGGTATTCAGATCGATGACCATCAGGTGATCGGGATCATAGAGTTACATGAATTTTAGCGTCAAACAGAGTTATGAAACTACGAGTCCATCCTAGTTGTTGATTTTGTGAAGGACACGTGGCGCAAGAGTATCATTTTTCTGACTCACAAAATAAGGAATTCAAAGGGAAGAGTCATGAGGACTCATGAAATGCCGATATGATCTCGGTCATCTATTTCAGAATGACACGTGGCACAAGATCTGCGAAGAAATTCTTTTCAGGAAGGATGAGGTGAGAAGTATCGATAGTACAAGGTCCCAAAATCTGGATATGATCTGGTGTTACACATTATTTTCATCATCCCTATGACCGTTAATGATGTAAACCTATATGTTGCCTTCAGTGGGGTCAGTGGCCTGAGTTCTTGAAGAGAGAAGGGAGAAGAACTTTTCCTAAGAAAAGAAGTTTTATTTTCCTGTGTAAAAACCTTATAAAAAAGGAAGTTCACAGGCTGCCTATGCATTAGGGTGAGAGAATGTCTGATTCTCGCAGGCTACACCATAGCTAGGGTGCGAACAGTTCGCAGGTTGCACTATACACAGGGTGCGAGAATGCCTACACATGGGAAAAACAAGCGTTTTCTCGAATCTTCTAGAAGGAGAAACTTCTATGGTGAGGTGGCATCCGAATGGTTTGGATCTTACTCACTTTAATGATTTAGTGGGATCATCCTAACCTCCTCACCTTATCCTCTTCAACTTATAAAAGGAGAAGAGTTGTCATGGAGAAAGTTAGCTTTGGTTGGTTCTTGAGCTTGTAGCTTTGGTTGGCTTGGAATTATTAGCTTGGTTGGAGTGGCTTTGAGATTTTCTTTGTCAATATAGATTGTGAATATCATAAGATATATGCTCTCAGAATTATTGGAGTGAAAGTGTGTGGGGAACAAAGGACAGATGGAAGGGACCTTACAACATCAAGGGCATGGTTGTAATCTCTCTTTCACATTTAATATGATACAGTAATA
>ML777843.1:988099-1001795 GCA_009831015.1 Picea engelmannii
AGTCCTCTTACATTTATTATATCTAATTACCCATTTATTATATCTAACTACCATAGTGGACCTTATTTAATAATATAGTGGACCTAGTCCACCTTACATTGAATGACCTCCACTATTATCACTATGGGCCCTCTGGGCCCCCCACTACCTCTCTAGCTACCTTACATTCCATCCCCCTTATGAAAGTGTTGTCCTCAACGCTTGATGTACAACTATATACCAGGGTCCCATGGATAATTGTGGACCGTAATGCTGAAGAAGACTGAAGAACCAAAGTCCCATGTAGAAAGGAAATCCACCATGCTGAAGTAGTCCAACCACCATTGTAAGCCCGGGTTCCATGTCTAAGTTCTCATGTGAACTCCCCGTAGAAGATTTTGGAACCCAATAACCAACTCCAAATGATGCTCCAAAGACTGACACCTATTATGTGGATCCAAATAAGAAGATCCATCCACATAGTAGAAAAGGATCATAGCAGAATCTGGAAGGAATAATACCACTTTAGAATATGCAGAATGAACGCTGGTAACTAGCTCCTGATATAGGACATTGATGTTCTCTACAGAAGGTGGAGTAGAGTCATCAAATAAAATATAGAAGTGGTTGTCATCCCAGAAATGACAACTATCCATATACCAATCATCACAATCGTCCTCAAAATCATACCAAGCATATCTTTCTTGATTATATTCATTCATGAGACCCTCCATAAGAAATCTCTCCTGCATGTTATTCAATGAATCTTGAATACTACGAAAACTATCATTCAGGCCATATGTGAGGCTATCTGTGAGGCCATGTGTGAAGTTGTTTGTGAGGCCATGTGCAAATGCATCCAATCTATCATCCAATTGGGCTTTGAATGATTCAAGAATTTATTTCAAGTTTTGAGATGAAATAGCCATCTGAGCACCCTATGAACTCTTCGGTCCTGCAGCCTTCATGAAAAAACTCAAAAAAATAGACCCAATAAGTTTCGGCAAAAAATCGCAGCTTTTTCTGGAAAAACACTAAAAAACTGTTGAACTTGAAATGCTCATAACTTCACTTCCCGGACTCCGTTTCAACTGATTTTTTCTTTTAAATTGGGTGAAATTTTGAGAAGAACTCAGATATGTAATTTATTTGGGCAAATTAGGTCTCCAAATTCTACAGAAATAAAAACAAATCGCATCGCCGTCCGTAGAAAAAAACCCTGAAAATTGTACATTTTAAAACCTCAATATCTTGACCTTCCAGACACCGTTTCGGATGATTTTTTTTTTAATTGGGTGTTTTTCTGAGAGGAACTCATATCTACAACCCTTTTCTGCAAATATTTCACAAAAATATACTGAAAATGTCTGGAATGTCGCGGCCCTTTTTTTTTCTGCTCCGAAAAAAAAATCTGCAAAAATAAAAAAAAATTGCCCACAACTCCAACCAAGGAAAGTGCTATGATACCAGTTGTTAAGAACCAAATACTGAATACAAAAGAACCACAACATATATAGAAGAAAAATATAGAAAAACCACAACTTTACCCCACTACCTCTCTATCTACCTTACAGACGAGTTGTGACTGTTGATCAACTTTCATTCATTGACCCTGACTGGATTACCTCCCTAAATGTTTCTTATATGTAGATAGTATCACCCCCACCACAGATCAATTATGTGGCATTGTCTCTCATGGCTTCAAATTCTGATGACTTAGATCCAGTAGTTGACATGGTGATCTCTTCGATAGGTTTGTTAGAGCATGATCTCTTTACCCCTATCGTGACTCTCGACATGGTGTCCTTCCAGAGTGTGTTTCTTCCTTCCAGTGAAGACCTCTTGGAAGCTATGACCGAGTTTTGTCCCTTGACATGGTGTCATTCCGGAGCATTGTCCTCTTGGAATCCATGATCAAGAAGAGAGACTTTCGAGGATATTTTTTGCGTCTGTAAGGCAACCTCATTAAAAAATGAAACAAAGGTCTTTGAGCATGGTTTTTTGATTTCAAGCTCGTTAAAAAATGAAACCACTTACGAGGATAGTTTTTGTGTATCTGAGGCAACCTCGTTAAAAAATGAAATAGAGGTTACGAGCATAGTTCTTGTTTCTATGTCAAGCTTGTTAAAAAATGAAATAGTTTTCCCCCTCTCTATTTGAGTCAAGTCCTTCGTCTAGTATTTGAAGCTTCATTTCATTCTCCTTTGCAGTTGGATGAAATGAAGCTTCGGGGGCATTTGCCTCAGCCTCTGGACTTCATGCTGAAGTAGAGCCGCTAGTTTCTTAAGCTGGGGGCTAAGTACCAACCATGCGTTAGGAAGTTGTAAGCATGCTTTCCTTTGGTTCAAGCTTGCGTAAAAATGAAACCATGTCCAAGCATAGTTTTGTTTAGTTTTTAAGCTTGTGTAAAAATTAAAATCTATCCCAAGCATAGTTTTGTTTTGTTTTGAAGCTTGTGTAAAAATGAAAACAATCCCAAGCTTAGTCTTTGTTCTTTCTCATGCTTGTAAATACATGTGAATAAGTTACCGAGCTTAGTATTTGTTCTTTCTCATGCTCGTAAATCAATGAGAATGTAACTGAGTATACTTTTATCACTTTTTCGGACTCCTAAAGGTTATACGAAAAAGGAACCCCCTGGAGTCCTCTTTAATCTCTTTTCAGACTCTCTAAACATGAAAAGATTGCCAAGCGATCTTGTTCTTTTCATGCTCATTAAAGTATTTGAAGAAAATGTCTGTTGAGCAATAGTTTATCTCTTTTTCATTCTCATCAGACTACTTTAAGAAAAAGGAACTGAGAGAGTTTTCTTTAAGTGTTTTCTAGACTCTCTAAACATGAAAAACCCATGAGTTTTCTTTCTTTAGACTCATAAAACAAACATTGAAAGGCCCATATGGGACCTGAGTTTTCTTTAAGTGTTTTTTAGACTCTCTAAACATGAAAAACCCATGAGTTTTCTTTCTTTAGACTCGTTAAATAAACATCGAAAGACTTGCAATGGGACCGAACCACTCCTTCCTAGGGTTCGTTAAACATACTTCGAGGGACTCGTCTGAAGGATGAGCTTAAATTTACGAGCATATGTTATCCTCCTCAAGCTTGCGTAAAAATAAAGAGGTACTCGCCAGAAATGGTGGGGGAGAAATTGGGAAAGAATTGTGTCTAAACCTGTATTCCATGGAAGAGTCACTTTTGAACATGACACCCTTTCACTCGGTTTGTGTCTAGGTTGGAAAATCCACTTGTCTCCTAATCATACTGCTTTATAAGATTACAAATTGGTCTGTGATCCCTGTTGTTGAGTCAGTGTTTCCAAGACGGATATCGTGTCGTCAATATGTTCAAAGAGAAGTTCAACTTGGAAAGCCTTCTATTGCGTCGACCATTTCTGCAGTCTTTAAGCCTTCTATTACGTCGACCATCCTTGAGTCAGTCCTGAATCACTTGTTACTCTCATCTACATCAAATATTGTTACTTGTTTCATGTCATTGATGTGGGATACATTAAGGCCCTCCTGTGATGAGTCTTTTCTTCTCGACTTCAACTCATTATCCAGGAATTAGACTTAGAAACTAATTGGTACCTTGGAATTTGCATGCCTCAATGGCAGGTTTGTTCGCTTTCGACAGTGGGTTTTCATTATCGACCCCTGACCGAGAGATTCCGTCGAGTGTTCGACCTCAGCTCATTGATTCATATTCATTGGATTTTACTAGAGTACCTTGGGATTCATTGACATTAATGGTGATTTCCCTCACACTTGTTAATGGTATACATTAATAAATAGTAATCAAGTGGTTTCTACCATGTTCAACTTCAACACATGTATCCACATGGTTAGATTCGTACTATAGAGTGATAGAGATGAAGACCCTGGATATTTTTCTCACATATCCAGGTTGCGTTGGAGTATATTCAGTGTACTATTGCATAGATCCACATTGTATGTCTGGTGGCTATGTTCAAATTTGAGTCTTTAACACATAGATCCAAAGTGTATTTTTGGTGGCTATGTTCAGATTTGAGTCATACCGACATGGATCCACAGTGTATGTTTGGTGGCCATGACCTGTCCTCCTTGACATGGATCTTCGCATGTCGACATTTATGATTTGATTCATTTGTATTCTGAGTATGGGAATGCCTACCTCAGTGATGATATATTATTGTACTGTATTTCCTTGTTTGTTGGCAGGTTTCTGACCGACTATTCCTTGTTCCCTACACACACTTGACAAAGTATTTCATCTATCACTCTGTTCTAACTTCATACTTTGGGGGGCTCTTTGTTACACATTATTTTCATCATCCCTATGATCGTTAAAGATGTAAACCTATCTATTGCCTTCAGAGGGGTCAGTGGCCTGAGTTCTTGAAGAGAGAAGGGAGATGAACTTTTCCTGAGAAAAGAAGTTGCATTTTCCTGTGTAAAAACCTTATAAAAAAGGAAGTTCAGAGGCTGCCTATGCATTAGGGTGCGAGAATGTCTGATTCTCGCAGGCTGCACCATATCTAGGGTATAAACAGTTCACAGGTTGCACTATAAGCAGGGTGCGAGAATGCCTACACATGGGAAAAACAAGCGTTTTCTCGAATCTTCTAGAAGGAGAAGCTTCTATGGTGAGGTGGCATTTGAATGGTTTGGATCTTACTCGCTTTCATGATTTAGTGGGATCATCCTAACCTCCTCACCTTATCCTCTTCAACTTATAAAAGGAGAAGAGTTATCATGGAGAAAGTTAGCTTTGGTTGGTTCTTGAGCTTGTAGCTTTGGTTGGCTTGGAATTATTAGCTTGGTTGGAGTGGCTTTGAGATTTGCTTTGTCAAGATAGATTGTGAATATCATCAGATCTATGCTCTAAGAATTCTTGGAGTGAAAGTCTGTGGGGAACGAAGGACAGTTGGAAGGGACCTTACGACATCAAGGCCATGGTTGTAATCTCTCTTTCACATTTAATATGATACAGTAATATGATTCTTTCCTATAAAGCTTGTTGTGTTTTATTGTATGATTCCTTGATCACATACATACGTTTATATTGAGTTTACTCTATTGCTATCACTTTGGTTGGTTGCATTCTTTTGCAGGTTCATCATTGTATGAGCGTTGGAACGGAGCTGGGATGGCGATGGTGAGAGTAAGCAATATTTAAATGGTATGTCACTCATCCCTCTTTAGTTAGTAAATTCAATATTTAAAACTTAAGGAAAGCGTCATGTTCTGGTGTGTTTTGTTCTAGATCTAGGTGGATCTAGGGAGATCAATTAGTGTCTGCACCTACCAATTAGTCCGATAACATCTGGGTCAATCCGAGCGATCACGATTTCGCGACTCAAATATTTTAGCATGGAATATAGTGTGAACTCACGAAATGTGAAATCCCAAAACGCCTCGGAATTAGGCCCACGATCACACTCTAGGGGCATATGGAAAGAACATCCAAAAGAAAGGTAGGCACTTGATTGAGTGACAAACGGATAAATTTGTTCAAGGTGATTAGCATGATCATCAGATTCAAGGAAAATCTGATTGTTGATCCAGATGGGTCGTTTCATGTTTTTTAGCATCGAGATATTTGAAATCAAGGGGAGTGAAAAATCCTGAAATGTGAAATCTCAAGGTTTCATATGGATAAGAACGAGGTCACATCCCTTGGTCATGTGGGGAAAGAGAATGGAGCCATGCAGAATATCGAAGCTCCCTTCTTAGTCTTAAAAGAAGATATGCATGGTTTCAATATGTCGAGATCAATTGGAAGGAGTCATGGGAAGCACCTAGAACATTCATGGGTATTAGGCCTTGCCCTGATCCCAATGAAAATAGTTAATGAAAATGGGGAAGGTGGTTGAAACCTCGTTTCACCACATAAATAGAAATCATGTAAGAAATGGCTGTCAGAGAAAGTTGTCATCCCAAAGTTCCCCTGTCAGCAGATTCTCCTGGAAAGCCCATACTGATTTGGGATCACGTCTGACAGAAGAATTGAAGTACATACTGATAGAAGAAGATGCAGGTGCAAATATTTGATTGTAGTGGCTAGGTCAGACTCCCGGTAGTGGCAAGATGTTTTGAGTATAAATACTCAATTTTGATATTTTGTTAGGGTCGATGGTTGAGCTACACTCCCAATTTGTAAAGTTTTAATGAAGCCTCTGGTCCTCTAGTTATGTGTTGCCATTTGAGACTTCTTGTTTAATGACAGTCTGATTTATTTTCATCTCTTTTGCTTCTGATATGGAAGACTCAGGCATGGATGATCCAGTTGAGTTGTTGTGATTGTATTGTAATGTATGTTTGATTGCAGTATTTTTATGGCATTTTCATTTTCTTGAAGTTTTGGATTCAAGAGGATCTTGTATTTTAATATTTTCCTCCTTAGGCTGATGGAAGACTGGATTTCCATAGTAGGCCCCTACATTTTCTCCTGAAATTTCTTCATACTATTCACCCTTAATACAACTTACTGACTGAATTTAGGTCAAGACCTCGCCTGTTCTCGCATATCAGCCCAGTTTTCTGAGTTAAAGCAATATTTTCCTGAGTCTTCATCCATTAGACCCACCTAAATATATTAATTGTGACATAAAACTGATGGGTACTGAGCTTATCTCTGCCACAATCCAGAGGTGACTTCTAGTGCTAACATTTATGGCATCATTGTCAAGGACAAATTGAAGATTTTCCCTGGGTAGAAAAACAATAAACTTTTGATTCTGAAGGTGCATAAGAAATCATAACCTTTGAAGATTGCACTTGCACCTGGAGACTCTATTGAGGCAACTCCATTGTCTCAACTCCATTGTTTCAGTGTGGTTGGTTCTGGCTACATCTGGTAGCCCTTGGGAGAAAACAATGGTCAGATCTAGTCTTTGATGGTGAACAAAGTCCAGACACACTCCTACTTCATATCATTCACCTGGCAACTCCATGGTTAAAAGATCATCTGGAGACTCCACTAGTTCAATATGAACAAAATCCTGGCTCGGAGGTTTTCTCCTTTTAATTTCTCTATTGTTCCTGGTTTTCCAAATGTTGTTCCTACGATGGATTAGTGGGTTGATTGTTCTACCATATTTAGAGAACACAGAGATGATAACCCTGTCGAGCATCTCCGTGAGTTTCATGAACTCATGCATCAGTGGGAAATACATCATGAGGATGTATTAATGAAGATATTCATGTTCTCATTAGATGGGGATGCTTGTGAGTGGTATTGATCCTTTCCCCCTGCTAGCATATCCTCCCTGAGAGTTTTTCATGTAGATTTCAATACTCAATGTCAAAAGTTTTGTTCCTCTGAGTTAATTCATCATAGATGTTGTGAGGAATATAGAGATGGTGTTCAGGACACAGTTCGTTCTTGCGAAAACTATGAGAATGGAGGATATACCTCGGAGGAGTTGATGGAGCTGGTAAAATATTTTTCTGCAAGAATAGAGTGATTGAAGGCATATTTCACTTGTTTCTCTTATGAAGAAAATGAAGAGGATATTTTGGTCCTTGAAACATATGTTCTTGGCAACCCCTCTTATTATGAAGAAGTGATGTCGGATACTGACCAAAAACAAAAATCTTTTGATGGATATCCCAACAAAGACGACGAAGAGCAGATCTTTTCCATGGTTCATGTTTATAGTGATTGTGAAACTAATCCCGGGGAGAGCCATGAAGGAGAAAAGGAGGTGTCACATCTCTCAACTATCTTGGCTCAGAGTTTTGCGCCTTTCAATTTCTCAGCCATATCTAGTTATCCACATCCAGTGCCGGCTATAAATGAATGGGATGATTATCTTTAGAGATTCAGAGGAAGCAAGCCCAACCATCCCAGTGAGCACTTATTAAAATTTCATGTATGCATGCTTGAACATGGCTTCTTTCATGAAGATGTTTGGATCAAGATGTTTAGTTTTTCTTTAGAAGAATATGCTCTTTGATAGTCTCTATCTCTCCCTGCTGCTAGTATCCATTCTTTGAAGGATTTTCACAATGCCTTTAATTTGTATTACATGATTATTTAGCTGGCTCATATTATTTTTTATGAATGTTGTAAGAGGTTTTCACTCCACATCCTACAAACAATAGAGTGTTCCTCGTGTGATGAATCTAATGAAGATCCAATTGAGAGAGAAAGCAAGAATGAAAGTGAGTATTTTGAAAATACAGATGAAAAGTTTTATCTCTCTATTTCGAAAGAATAAGTCCTTCCAGATATGATTGATGATAGTGTTGATGATGGCATAACTATGGATGCATTATTTTCTAGCCCTAGTACACCTGTTGTCTCAGATTTAAAAGAATAAATGGTTGAAGAAAATAATCAATATATTTCTCTTTTCTCCTTGCAAGAGAAAAGAGTTCAATGCTCACCTACCCTTGAAGATAATTCAAGAGAAGAAAGCATAGGATGCTAATCTTCTTATGAAATAAAAATATCCTACCAAGAGCAGCATGATAGAGAGAAAGAGCCATCCATGGATATACATGAAGATAATTCTTGCTCTCAGCTAGCAGATGTTATCGGAGCAGACAAAGGAGAAATGGAGGAGCTAAAGGTGCAGTTTATCTCCTGTCTTGAACCTGCAAATGAGCAAGTATCACCTGGGAGAAGCTGACCCGCATCAGTCCTCTACCCACCTGTACACTCTAATAACATCGAACGATGGGTGAGAAACAAGGAAGTGCAAGAGGTAATTTCTTACTAGTTGAGATTTCCTGATTATAAATTTTGTGACCCTATGGGGTTGTATATAGAGCTGTGTTTTCCAAAATCACTGGAGCCTACAAGGTTATTCATATTATCATCACTTATGGGTATGGTTGGTCTTCCAAATCATGTTCTCATTCTACTGTCATACTTCCCTTACCTTTTGTGGATCATTTGCAGTAAAGAGAAGAATTATATTACTGAGCAATCTAGGTGGCTATGGTGGAAGCTTGCTTTCACCTAACATTTTGTAAAAATCAGTTAGCTTACGATTGTACATAAATAAGCTCTTTCTGGAGCCAATATGTTTGTTTTCATTTTTTAGTAAAGAAGTGTACACATTTCCCTATTTTCTTCTGTGAAAGTTTTGAGCTAGACTCCATAGCCCAACAGCTCAGGCACTAGAACTACTGGTTCTTGGCAGCTCGCAGGGAGCATGCCATCCCATGTGGAGCCAAATGTTATCACATAAACTTGTTAAATCCTTAGGGGTTTGTTGTTTCTACCTAATTCGGTATTTTTTCTTGTCTATCCTCCTTTTACAGACCCATCATAAGGCTTTTTCCTTTCGGCTTATAGTTTTTCTTCTTTTATCCTGTCTGAGAGGTGTCAGCCTGAATCCTTTTTTTTTTTTCTCTATGGTCAATCACTTCTCTCTCTTTAACTCTGTCACTGATATTTTTTCCTTCCTGAGCCCTCAGCCATTCATCCAAGTATTCATTTATAAAGACCCCAACCATAATCACAAGTGAAACACTTAGAGTGGTCTGATATGGACTCAAATCAAGCGAGCAAGCAAGATCAACTTTCAACAATGGATATCCATCAGGGTAATCAGATAGAAAACCATCGAGTGATCGAGATCACAGAGTTACATGAATTTTAACGTCATACAGAGTTCTGAAACCACGAGGCCATCCTAGCCATTAATTATGTGAAGAACACATGGTGCAAGAGTATCACTTCACTGACTCGTAGAATAGGGAACTCAAAGGGCAGAGTCATGAGGAATCGTGAAACACAAAATTCCAATATGATTTGGGCTGTTTATTTTAGAAAGAAACGTGGCAGAGGATCCATGAATAAAGTCTTTTCAGGAAGGTTGAGGTGAGAAGTGTCGATGGTACGAGGTCCCAAAATGTTGATATGATCTGGGTCTTCCAATGCAAAGAGACGTGTGTCACCTGATCCAAGTGATCGTGATTTTGCGACTCAGACATTTCAGCATGGAATACATTGTCAACTCATGAAACAAAAAATCTCAAAACACCTTGGAATTAGGCCCACGATCACAGCCCAGGGTCATAGGGAAAGTGCGGCCAAAAGAAAGGTAGGAACCTAATTGAGTGAAATACGGCTAAAGTTGTTCGAGGTGATGATCAAGATTGTTAGATTCAAGGAAAATCAGACTGTTGATCCAAATGGGCCATTTCACATTTTCAAGCATCGGGATATTTGAAATCAAGGGTAGTGAAAACTCCCGAAATGTGAAATCCTGAGGTTTCATATGGATAAGCAAGAGGTCACATCCCGCGGTCACATGGGGCAATAGAATGAATCCACACAGAAGATCGAAGTGCCCATATTGGTCTCAGCAAAAGATCTTCATGGTTTCAAAATGTCGATATCAATTGGAAGGAGTCATGGGCACCACATGGAACATTCATGGGTGTCAGGCCTTGCCCTAATCTCGATGAAAGTGGTTAATGAAAATGGGGAAGGTGGTTGAAACCTTGTTTAACCACATAAATAGAAAGCATGGAAGAACTAGCCATGGGAGAAGAGTGTTAGCCCAAATTCCCCCTATTAACGAATTCTCCTGCAAATCCCATACTGATCTAAGATCACATCTGATAGAAGAATGCAAGTATAGATTGATAGAAGAATATGCAAGCACAAAGATTTGATTGTAGTGTCCAGGTCACACTCCTCATAGTGGTAAGTTGTTATGAGTATAAATAACCAGTTTTGATATTTTGTTAGGGTCGATGGTTGAGCTATGCTCTAGATTTGTAAAGTTTTAATGAAGCCTTTGGTCCTATGGTTATGTGTTTCCATTTGAGACTTATTGTTTAATGGCAATCAGATTTCTTTTCATCTATTTTTCTTCTGATACTGAAGACTCAGGAATGGATGATCCAGTCGAGTTGTTGTGAATTGATTGTAATGTATGCTTGATTGTAGTATTGTTATGGCGTTTTCAGTTTACTAAAGTTTTGGATTCAAGAGGATATTGTATTTGAAGCTTTTCCTCCTTGGGCTGCTGGAATACCAGATGTCCATAGCAAACCCCTACATTTTCTCCTCAAATTTCTTCATCCTACTCACCCTTAATACAACTTACTGACTGAAGTTAGGTCAAGACCTCGCCTGTTCTTACATATCAGGCTAGTTGTAATATCCCTCGTCCAAACCCAAATGTAAATATAATCCAAGTATATTTAAGCATGTGAGTTGTTTAAACATCATTTTTGTAATACACCTTTCATGGCATGGTGCATGCATATACTGCACAGTAAAGGGATGTAATGTGCACATTTATGAATACCTCACATAGTAACTAATGTGTGCGCAACCCTAAAGACAGAGGATACAACGTGCAGTAAATAAGTGCACAGAATATTAAGGTCAACAAACCTTTGTGTATATAATATGCATTATAGGCTGGTGAGCTAGTATTATAAGACAAAATTCTTATGTTTTGGTATTAGGCCAGAATGCCTAGATGTCAAAGGCCAATGTGCCTACTTTTTACATGACTCATGATTAATATAAAATACATCACTACGGGTAGACCGACCAAAATAAAAGAGATGGGGGACTGAACTTCACCAGTTAGGGAAAGGGAGGCCCAAAAGTCAAGGGAATATTATATTGATATTTCCCAAAACATAAAGTATGGATAATTTTATCCTAAGTTCTAAAGTTGGGGACAAGTGGACAAAAGTAACTTCCGATATGACAAGTGTCAAGTTGGGGACATGCATTCAAATTGTGGGGAAACTTAGCTCAGGGTATTCTCTCTTAGATGGGAGAGTTTTTCGAATAGAGGAAGGGGGGGAAAAATAGTAGGTAGAGGATGATTTTTTTTGACAGAGAGTTCATAGTGATTCCAAAACACACTCAATTATCTAGTTAATGACTCCATGACCATTTCACTCATACATTTCGTTGTCCTTGAGACAACCATTCCACCTTTCTGAAACTTGTTTCCCCGTCCCTTTTGGTTGGTGTACCTGGTTAGCTTAGAGCGGGATTGAAGAAGCGGGTTGTCAGGATCGTGAGCAAAGCTCTGGGAGAGTGAATTGTTGGGGATTGATTTATGTAGATGCTAAACTACAGGTATGACTCTCTGAGACTTTCAGTCCGGCCTGTTTTTGAAGCCCTAGAAGGGAAGTGGGGCAGTCGAGGGACTGTTGAGCAGAGAAGGGGCACACTTCCTTGGGTGGGACAGGCATGTGGGGAATGAGAGACTATAGGCTGCTAGTTGAGTGAGTACCTGAAATAGATTCCTTCCTGTTGTCCATGAGCCTTAGCCTGGATAGAAATCCTTTTACCCTGGGTGGAGTTCAGTCCCAACTCGGGGGTGATTCACTGTTGAGAGTGATGAACAGTGTAATCTATGTCTGGGAGGTTCATGGATGGTCTATAAGAAGTTGGTGACAACCTTTCTAAGATAATTACGAATTGTATGATATATGGATATGTTGTTTTTTTATTTACATGCCCATGTTACGACTTTATCATATATGTGACTATGAATGCTTGTGTGCTTATGGGTAGTTTCCTATAAATGATGCATATCAGTAATTACTATTATTTGTAATATAAAATTCGTGTTATAGAAAGTAATTGTTTTATTATGTTAGATGTAAATCTTCTGCGAGTGTGTTGTATGTATATGTTTTTAGTTGCATGCAATCTAAAGAGTAAATTTAGGTGGCATTGCTTAGTTTACCATTGGCTAGAACGAAAGATGTTCCCTAGAGTAGCATGTCCCGACCTGATGGCTGGGAATGTTACCGACTGGCATCAGAGCATGAGTGGTTTATATGGAGTGGCATACCCTAGCCTTAGGATGGTCAGGGGGATCGTTACACTAGTTTTCTGAGTTAAATCGATATTTTCTTGAGTCTGCGTCCATTAGACCCACTTAAATCTATTAATTGTAACATAAAAATCATGGGTAATAGGCTTATCTTTGTCGCAATCCATAGGTTACTTCTAGTGCTAACAAGTCCACACATGAAGGATGGATCTAATGTTTTTCCTCCATTCTATATATCTTTGAATTTCCATGATAAGATATTGCATAACTATCTTATGGACTTCGGAGCCTCTCACAATGTCATGCCCAAAGTTGTTATGGAAGAAATAGGTCTGGAGATTACCAAACCTTACCAGGACCTATACTCCGTTGATTCTAAGAAAGTAAAATGTCTTGGACTAATAAATTATAAGTTGGTTTCTTTGGTGTTGTTACCCATGAAGAGTGTAGTGATGGACATTGTGGTGGCTGACATTCCCCCAAAGTTTGGTATGCTCTTATCCATAACTTGGGCTAAGAAGATTGGAGGATCATTGAAAATGGACTTCACTTATGCCACCATCCATATGTTTGGAGGGGAACATATGAGGCTATATAGAGAGGTGAGGTTGGCCTATATTGTCAGTGACCATCAGAACCCAAGAAATCACCCAATTTATGTTGTTGAGGATGATATTGGTTCATCTATTTTTCATTTAAATGAGGATGAACCTGAAATATCAATCAGCCAACGTAGAGACCAGCCACTAACAAATCAACAAAATAAAGTAGGGAGGATGTATTTTGACAAATCTTCATCAAAGGAAGGATATGGTGTAGGTACACTCCTGATTTCCTCTTCAGGAGAGGTAATCACACTCTCTTATAAGATGGAGTTTGAAACTACTAATAATATAGATGAATATGAAGCTTTGGTACTGGGATTGAGGGCTGCCAAAGACATGGCCATTGACTGTCTAG
>ML777843.1:1001817-1014023 GCA_009831015.1 Picea engelmannii
AGGTACACTCCTGATTTCCTCTTCAGGAGAGGTAATCACACTCTCTTATAAGATGGAGTTTGAAACTACTAATAATATAGATGAATATGAAGCTTTGGTACTGGGATTGAGGGCTGCCAAAGACATGGCCATTGACTGTCTAGTAGTTTTTGGTGATTCTGAGTTGGTCATCAATCAAGTGAGGAACATCTATCAAGCTAAAAAACAGAGGATAAAGAAGTACTGGAACGAGGTATGGGATATGATCGATAACTTATTTCTAGAATTTAACATTTCCTTCATTCCTAGAGAGCAGAATCAGAAGGCAGATTCTCTGGCCCTAGCTTCCAGCACTTCCAGGCCTCCCATTGGCCCAAATATTAAATATCAGTTGGAAATCAAGCATAGAAAAACCATACCATACAACATAAAGAAATCGCAAGTCTTCATTGATGATATAGAGCTACAGATATTTATACACACCATTGATGAATTCTCCAATATCTCAATTGATCAAAAGCATCAAGAAGGTGAAAATGAGGAATTAGAAGATCAACAAACATCTCATTTGTTGAAGACAGTAGCTGGTCATGATATTGTGGAGCTGAAAACCAATCACATTCCAATAGGACTAGTGCCATTGGAAAGGTTGTTTGACAGTAATCATGTTTACAAATGATCTTCCATGAAGGGTAAGGAATAAGAGATAATAGATTGCAATATTCTGACCACTGAGAACCCCAATATCATCCAGTTGTCCAAATAAATAGAGGTAGAACAAAAGGGCAGGTATGTCAGTCTCATGAAAAAGTTTGCTGATATTTTTGCATGGTCCTATGAATATTTGAAGACATTTGACACCGACATCATCCAACACAAGATCGCCCTAAAGGTTGGCTCCAAGCCATTCAGATAGAAAATTCGGCAATTTAATCCCATGTTAATGTCCATAATTGACAAAGATCTGAAAATAATGTTGGATGCCAAGATTATTGTACCATTGAGGTACTCAAACTTGGGCATAACGTAACATTTCATGTCTTGATCAAGGGTGGCCAACTTAGTACCTGTAAGGAAGAAAAATGGGGAGATATGCTTGTGTGTTGATTTCAGAAATCTCAACAAGTGTTCTCTGAAGGACAATTACCCCATCCACAAGATGGATCATATTTTACAGAGGGTGGTCGGTGCACACAGAATTTCCTAGATGGATTCTTTGGTTATAACCAGATAACAATGAGTGAAGAGGATATAAAGAAAAAACAACATTCACCAACCCATGGGGAACATTCATGTATGACAAGATGCCCTTTGGGTTGATGAACGCATGGGCCACTTTTCAGAGGGACATGGACATAGATTTCATGGGGGAAAAAGACAAATTTATAGTTATATACTTGGATGACATCACCATTTTCTCTAGGTATGATGATGAACATTTGAAGCATCTAGAGTAGGTTTTCAAGAAATGCAGGAGATATGGAATATCTATCAATCCTAGGAAGTCCCACTTTTCCATGCCAGAAGAAAATCTCATGGGCCACATCATATAAGTAGGAGGTATAAAAATTGATCCAAAGAGGGTTTGTTTCATTCAGGAGATTAAGAACCCCATAAATAAAAAGGTTATCCAGTCTTTTATTGGTAAGACAAACTTCCTCAGATGTTTTGCACCAAATTTTGCTAAAATTTTGAAGCCTATCACTAACATGTTGAAGAAATATGTTGTGATAAAATGGTCACTAGAGGAAAAATCAACATTCCAAAGGATCAAAAAGGATTTAGTTGAAGCCCCCATATTAACCAGCCCTGACTATACCAAATATTTGTTCATCTTCTTCTTTGCCTCAGAGGAGACCATTGTTGTTGTGCTACTGTAGAAAAATGACGAAGGACATGAACAACCCATAGCCTTTTTCAGCAAAGCCCTCTGAGATGCTGAGCTGAAGTATGATATATTAGAGAAGTAGGCTTATGCGCTGGTCAAAGCGCTCAAATCCTTCAGGCTTTATGTGTTATAGTCTACTATAATAGCCTTTGTTCCTAGAAGTTGTGCCAAAGAGATTCTGGTCCATTGAGACAGTGAGGGAAAAAGAGAGAAGTGGATTGTCAAACTATTGGAGTATGACCTACACATAAAACCCACCAAGTTGATAAAGGGACAAGGAATTGCCAAGTTGTTTTCAGAATCAAATTGTAAGGTGCTAGAATTGCATCAAAGCTTCACCCAATCAAACAAGCCCATCATACATCCTCGACAAGACAACTTATAGGTATTTGAAAACTACTCATCTTCACCTTGGTATAAAAACATCATTTATTTTCTACAACATTTTCAATGTCCACAAGATGTGAAGAAGACAAAGGCCATGTCTCTCAAGTTGAAGGATATCAAATTCTGCATTTCAAACTAGAGCTTGTATTGGAGGGATACTGCTGGCATCCTATTAAAATGCCTTGATGAAAATGAAGCCAAAAAAGTTACAACATAAATGCATAGAGAAGTATGTGGAGGGCACCAACATTGGAAGGCCATAGCTCTCAAGATCATAAGGGTAGGGTATTACTAGCCCACCCTTTTCTCTAATGTATTTTCTACTGTCCAGGCCTACAATGAGTGTCAAATATTTGCAGGAAAACATAAATTACTATCACTACCCCTAAAACCTATCACTTTCAGTGGTCCATTTCACAAAAGGGGGTTAGACTTCATAGGAGAGATAAATCCACCCTCCAGTGGACAACACAAGTGGATCCTCACTTCCATCGACTACTTCACCAAGTGGATTGAGGCTGTGCCCACCAAGAATGCCACTAACAAGGTAATCATGAATTTCCTCGAAACTAATATTTTTTCCAGATTTGGTTGCCCCAGCAAGCTAGTAACAGACAATGCCAAAGCATTCAAGTACAAATCCATGATTGACTTCTATGGTAGTCATAACATTTCCTTGACACATTCCACACCCTATTACCCTTAGGGAAATGGCCTAGCAGAATCATCAAATAAAACTCTCATCAGGATTATCAAGAAGTTATTGACTAAAAATAAGAAATCCTCGGACTCTAAACTCAAGTAGGCTTTGTGGGCTAACCGAATCACCACCAAGTGATCTTTGGGAACCTCACCATTTCATCTTGTTTATGGCATAGATGTCATTTTTCCCACTCAACTTGGTATACCAGTCTTAAAGTTCTTACAAGAAGATATTGAGGAGCCCAATGGCATCCAAAGGAGAATCTTCCATATTATAGAAGTTCAACAAAGACAAGAAGCATTGGATTAGAGGATAGAAGCATACCAGAGAAAGATCAAATCATCCTTTGACAAGAAAACCAAGAAGGACATTTTTCAGAAAGGTGACTTGGTCTTGAGGTGGGATTCCAGAAGGGATGACAAGTCCAAGCACGATAAATTTGACAACCTCTATTTTGGACATTTTAAGGTCGTTGAAGCTCTGTACAATAATACGTTTATCTTACACAATCTAAACGATGCATAGATCTTTGGAGGCCCAGTAAATGGGAGCTTCCTAAAACACTACTTTGTTTAAGGATGAAGGAAGGTCCATATTGTACCATATATGCTTTCCTTTTATTGTTTCTTTTGATTAGCTAGATGTGTGTGAATAAACACTCCATAACTCAACTAAGGCACTGGGGTGTAGTTTCATTTTTCAGTTCAATAAAATGCATGGAATAGGCACAGTAGCAGATACACAAGGTTGGAAGAAAAAAAAAAGAGGTAAGTAATGGAAGCTGAGAGTTGTGATTTAATCCTAAGTCACCGATCTACAATTCTCAACACCTCACAGGGACGAGCTATCCCCTATTGGATCCAATGTTGTTACCTAGGTATGCACCCCTTCCCTCTTCTATCTCTCACCCTATCCATCCATCAATGTTGAGCTTTGTTGTTTCTTGCTTAGCCTATTCCCCAATTTTATTTTTCATGGCCCCCGTTTGGTTTTGTGTATCTACACCATCGTTGTGTTTCTTGAGTGAGGATCACATGTTCTGGTTTGAATTTGGAATACTCGTCATCATAAATGGTCACTCACTTAGCATCTAGAAGGTCCACCTAGTTTTTTTGTGCGCAAGAGACAACTAGGTTCAACATATTCAGTGGACAACTCAGTAAGAGTCAACGGAACTAGCAACCAATCAAAATAGGTCATTCAGGATCTAAACGCACACAAGTGGCAGGATCAATCTTCAACGATGAATATTTGGCTTCCTCCCCTATATCAATGGTTCTGTGGCATTCAAGACTTCAAAGACATGACAAAAAGGTATTTTTTCGCAGAGCACCTAACTCTAGTGCTAATCGCCATCGTCGGCTTCTCCATCTCCTAGATCAATGGTCCTCACATGATTTCAGACCCCCCCCCGATCATTCTACCTTTACCGGTGGGGGAGGGGGTCCAAAATGGTGGTTTCCTTATGCTCGTGCCCACCTAACGTGGAGCCTCCTCATGGTTTCATACACCCCCCTCTCTAATCCAGTTACTACCTACCCACCCCTCTGAAATCATACTAGATTACATCCCGATACTTCCCCTCTCACCGCGCGCTGCCTGTCGTCCACTCACATCCCCATCTCCCCCACGTATCTCTCCCACCTATCACTACATTAAACTTGTCTTCCACTAACCGATATCGTCCACTTTTTGGCATCTAACTCACCTCTGAGCACATGACACCTATCAACCTCTCACCCAGATCGTAGATCACGACCATATCAATGACCACGGTTCATTTCGACACCACAACATGCTCAGGCGTTAAAATCCTTGAGAGAGATGAAATCTAAACCATGGTATCGCGGGGGCGCTCCATGGCGGAAGGTAGTGAGTTTCGGGCCCAAAAGCGGTGTGGATCCAAACCACTCTCGACAACTTCTGAAATCACGTGCTTATATGAACTCAGGTCACCACGTCACCTCCACTCACCTCCATGTAGTCCACATTTGCTCATATCATCCCCTATTGGATGCCTGACTCCACATCTCCTTCCACGGTCCCTTTCCAACAAATCTTTTCAAAAGTACAGATGGCAGCTGACGAATCGAAATGAAGTGCACTTAATGGCTCAGAGCTCAGACACAGATAGAGGGTTATGTCTCGATCTCGGTTATAGATCGCTCTAGAAATTTAGTAAAGAAGCAGATCAAGTGAAGATCTTCCCATACAACCAGTTACCCTCTAGAAGCATCAAACAACTCGCAGGCATGCCAGGGCTTGATAGAGAACTTTGTTCTATGACTCCTAGTTTTTCTGCCAATTATAATTCATCCAGCGCATGCATGAGTCTAGTAGCAAATTTTAATTAGTCAAATCCAAAATCGTTTTAGATTAAATTAATAAGTAGTCTTCTCTGTGTGATAAGAACCACTCTGTTGATTAAGTCCAGTGGGAAGTATACATGTTGTACTCCATGCAATCTTTTAGTTAAATTAATAGTTTGTTCTACAAACAATTATCTAGAGTTAGGTCTCAATCCCAATGAACAAAAACCTCTGCAACTCTGTCAAATATGCAGTCTTTTGTATTATGTTGGGGTTAGGATATTTTTGGAGAAAAGTGGAAGCAGCAAAAGGATTGGACCTTTAATTGTAAAGTTTTCTACCTAGTGAATATATGTTGATGACAATTGTGTTCTCTTCCTCAAATCTTTGTGTGTTGATTCTTATCTTGAATGCATATTTTGTGATGTGTATGATGTACATTTCCTTATTCTGACAACTATTTTTTTTAGCTTATCTTTCGTTGACTATTGTTCAATGAAAGATCCACTACTTTGCAACTTGTTGAATGATTTGAATCTAGATGTTTGGCTAAGTCTTAAGATATTATTTTGGGTCTTAGTTTTCACACAGCAAGTGATTCATTGCATTGCTTGTTGTTGTTGTGTGTGTGTTTTTTTTCATACCCCCAATTCTCATTTAATACCCATACCATTAGCAAAGGAGAACCTACTTTTACACTGTGTTACATGTCTTACCAGAACACCATCTTTGAAAACTTGTCCTTAAGCTTACCAACAAAACTAACTTATTAAGGAATAATCATTCCAAAACAGATAGGTGGCCTAACTTAACTTTTCCCTTTAGCAGTTAGGTTCAGACCTTAGGACCAAGAGTTCTTTCAATGTTGGTAACTCCCTTCTATCATAGTGTTTTGGCCAGGCATTCCCTCGCTCCTCGACTTTTCTTTTTTGGTCTCTTTGTAAGTGATGTCTCTAATATATCTTTTTGGACCAAAAATAATGGATTAATTTCAAAGTTTCTTTTCTCTTCTTGGCTTGAAATTTGGCCTTTCAGTTTGGGGCTTGTTTCTCTAATTGCTTGGCCAATTGTCTTCATTTGTCCATATAGTTCATTTATGGATTGTGACTGTGTGAAAGGTGTGTACTAGCCAGCCATGGACAATGACTATATCAAGGAGATTAGATGGGTCCTTTGTAGGTTTGAAGGCATTAGTTAGGCCAATAACAATGCACTAATTACAATATCCTATAAACTTTCTCATCTTGAACACGCCATCTCCACACAAAGTGTCGATATTATGAGTCTTCTTCTACTTTAGAAATAACAAATTGACTCATTATAGAGAGAGTGCAACAAACTTCATTCTTTAGTTCTCTCTTAGAGTATGGATTCTCATTCCTTTGTCTTCAACAATCATGGCAAGAATTTGAATTAAACAGGGATAATGGAAGAAAAAATTGTGCATCAAATTTGGGATCCTATAAATTATACATAATGTAATAGCCACCAGGGAGATCCATATTTCCTTTTAAATGATTATAAATTTATGTTTCTATATATTAAATAATAATAATGTTTTTTATTCCAAATGTTTGTATATGCCATGTTATATAAATGGGGTGAAATTCAAGGTATTTTGATTCAATGAACATGTATGTATTAGTCTCTATTGGTCGCCACAATATGACTAACGTTTGTTATTCCAAATGTTTGTATATGCCATGTTATATAAATGGGATGAAATTCAAGGTATTTTGATTCAATGAACATGTTTGTATTAGTCTCTATTGATCTCCACAATATGACTCTATTTGTGCTCATGCTATACAAAAGGGTTAAAAAGTATTCTGATTAAAAAAAAAACACGCTTATATTAGTTTATATCAGTTGCTACTGCATTATTAAGTGCTCATTCTCTTGCACTTGATGTTTAATTTAATAACTTGTAGAGCATAACAACAATTCGTTCAGCACATCACTCAAGAAGAGTAAAATAGTCTCCCCTTAACGCTTGTTTTGTTGATTAAATGTTTTCTTCCTTTGGCTGTAACTTTTAATTACACCACCATAAAGTTTCAAGTCGTCACTATATTGATGGTAACTTGAAAATATCCTAAAAGCTGAGAATTTTTTCCACCATGGAATATAGTAGTAGCTTTAACCAATTGTTCCTTAACAATTGAAGTTATATTACCAATAGATCCAGTACTTAAACTGCAACACCCAGGACCAGTGCTTAACCTGTAACTTTGAGTGATATTCTAACATGATGTAGGGAATGCTATCATAGAAAATATGGTCCCCAGACATCTACCCTATGCTCAATTTATGGTAGTTAGATAATATTCAATGTAGGTAAGGATACCCTAACAAATATGGTCTCAATACATCTTCCATGGAGTCAGTTTGATCGTTAGTCTTTAATTGTTACAGGCAGACCGTGGTCCAGGGGAGGGCATTTAATGCACATTCTTCAAAAATGAGAAACACCTTGAATGATTACCCTCATGAAGCAGGGTGCAAGATTGAAAAAAATAAACTGAAACTTTTGTTTGTTATTGAAGTTCGAAAAATTAATTTTGAGCAGCGACAGGACCCAAAAAGGTTGCAGAGTTTGTTGAAGATTTGAATGAGGGCAACGTAACTAAGTTTTCATAATCAGTTGACGTTAAATCTCTTATGCGTGTATTGGATTGTACTCCAGTAATTGTTTCTTAGTAGTTGAAGTTGCAAAGTCAGAACTGAACCTGAGAGCCAGAATCAAACAAAATATTCAACTTCCAAAACGACACGTCCATTAACTCTCTCCAACCAAAAAAAAAGGGGTTTTCTTATTAAGAAAAAGCAATTACGTATTCAATGATCACCATGAGGACCAACAGCCTTTGCATATATGAAATGAATGGAATAAGGTGCAATAAAGATAAAATGAAACTTTTCTTAGGAGTTATTGAAGTAGAGATATTTATAGTTTTGAACAGTGACAGGTCTCAAAAAGTTTGCAGACTTTGTTGATGATTTGAATGTGGGTGGGTGAAGAATTTGAAGACGTTGCTAACAATCTTATCAAGCTTGCCTGACTGTGGCTGAAGGGCAATAAATTGACATAAAAACAAAGAGAAAAAGACAGATAAATTGCAGACTCTCAAAAATATCACGATGAAATCAGATGGTCCATGCACAGACTGTCTCTGTCTCTGGATTTCACAGTTTCCTTCACACGAAAGCACACGGTCTCAGCAGGACATCTGTGCTGCAAAGCACTTTTCTTTATCGCCACAATCGTAACATCAGTCATCATTCATTTCATATAAATATCAGGCATCATTTTCATATATATTTTCACATAAAGAGTTTTTCAATATAGGGTTTGGAAATTCTGGTTTGTACAGGTTAATTAGGATTTCTAGGGTGGTCTTCTATCTCAAAATTCTTTTGGCTCAAATAGCCACAATCGTAACATCGGTCGTTATTCATTTCATATAAATATCAGGCATAGTTTTCATATATAGAGCTTTTCCATATGGGGTTTGGAAATTCTGGTTTGCACTGGTCGATTAGGATTTATAGGGTGGTCATTCATCTCAAAGATTCTTTTGGGTAAAGTTTAATTGTAGAGTTTTTTTATAACTAAATTCACTTAGTAGCAACAAATAAGATATAATTTTATGGATCAATTTCATAATGTAAATTATTAATTTATAGTATTAGTGGTAACTAGTCAACTTCTCATGATTTGGAATAGTTCACTTAACACTTATTGCATTTTGAAATGTTGAGATACTTACATGAAATGTTGAGATGGTAAAGGAATTTGAGATCATCATAATCATATAGCATCAATCAACACCTCTTAAACTTGCAATTTGGTAAATACAATTAAAGAATAAATTCATATTAAAACAATTATTTTTATAACCTAAATTATATTAAAAATATATAGTTTAATTTATTTTAAGTTATACAAATATATATTTTAGCCAACTTTTTTTTAAATTAAAAATATGATTAAATATTTGAAATTTTGAAAACAATAATATATAAGTATAGCACTATTAAGATATTCAATAATTGTTTACTAAATTGCAAACTATTACAAGAACTTGTAATCTAATAAATCACATTTAATTAATTAAACTATTACCATAACTTGTCATCTAGAAAGTGTCAATCATTTAATTAATTAAACTATTACAACAGTTTGTCATGTAATAACTGTTATTACTAGAGAAACTATCATTTAATTAATTAAACTATTACAACAGTTTGTCATGTAATAACTGTTATTACTAGAAAAACTATATATTGAATATTATTTATATTAAAAAAAATTAAAATTAAAATATACATATATTTAATTTTACAACTTTTTTAATATCTTATTTAATTATAAATATATATAATTGAACCATTTTAAATTATTAAAAAATATAATTAAATATACTATATTTAACACATCTTATTAAAACTTAAAATTATAAAATTTTAAACCATAACAATATGTAATATAAAAATACCACTTAATATTACAAGAGGATTAATGAAAGCTTAAAAATTGCAATATCTCATATTTAACATAAGTTATTAAACTTGGACCATAAAAACATGTGATATAAAAAAACTATTCATGTTACAAAATATAATAAAAAAATATATGACTAATTAAATATCAGATAAATGTATTGCCAATTGAAAATCATCATAACTAATGTTTAATATATATTATTAAAACCTTGAATTATAAAAACATGTAATGTAAAATTGATATTAGATATTATCATGTGTAGATTAATGAAAATACAATAAAAGAATATAAGAATATGTGATGTAAAAAAGCTATTCCATATTACCATGTATAGATTAATGAAAATACAATAAAAGAATGTATGAATAATTGAAATTATTATAACATATTATTGATAAATGTATGGTGAATTGAAAATCGCCATAATTCATATTTAATATATATTATTAAAGTCTTAAACCATGAAAACTTACTATGTATAGATTAACAAAAATACAATAAAAGAATGTATGATCAATTGAAAATTATCATAGTATATTATTGATAGATGTATGTCTAATTGAAAATCATCATAATTCATATTTAATATATATTATTAAAATCTTGAACCATGAAAAAAATGATGTAAAATTGATATTAAATATTATATAATAATAATAATAATAATAATAATAATAATAATAATAATCTATTTTTAAGGTCATGGCCAAGCGAGCACACTAAATTGATGTATGAGACCCCTTTGTTTGTGGGACTTAGATATTATCATGTCTAAATTAATGAAAATACAATAAAAGAATATAAAAATATGTGATATAAAAAAGCTATTCCATATTACCATATCTAGATTAATAAAAATACAATAAAATAATGTATGACCAATTCAAATCATCATAACATATTATTAATGAAATTACTAAAGCCTTGAACCATAACAATATGTGATATAAAAAAGCTATTAAATATTACCATATCTAAATTTATGAAAATACAATAAAAGAATGTATGGCCAATTCAAAATCATCATAACATATTATTAAAATCATCCAAAAACAAAATATTGATGACATTATTAAAACCTTGAACCATGACAACATGTGCTGTAAAAATACTATTACATATTACCATATCTAGATTAATGAAAATACAATAAAAGAATGTATATCCAATTCAAAATCATGAGATGAATGTATGACCAATCATATTATTGATGAGTAATACTGAAATTGATTTTGATTTATAGTTAAATGAATTTAATATTAAATAATAATTTTGTATAATAAATATTTATAATAGCCCAAAAGGGTTGGATCCAATGGTGGAAAGCGAGGAGTTTTTCACCCTTGAGCAAGGTTCAATTCTATTATAATTTAATTTTTATGGTTTTTTTTTAATTTTTATAATTCTAATTTTTTAAATATAATTTTCTAAAATTCACTAGAAATTATTAATCTATATTTTCATATATTTAATCATCCATATTTTCACATTATATTTAATAGATATTTTCACATATTTTCTAATCTTTCCTATTGAAAAAATACTACAATCGATCTGGTTGTACTTCACTCCACTTTAACACTGAACCTCTGTCCTCTACCAGTTAACACTACAATAACATATTTGACATATCCTATAATAAGACTTCGTTCCACTTTATATACACTTCATCCTCCATAGCCTCCATCCTTTGTGTTAGCTCCCCCTCTCCATATAACAGGATCCTTAAAACAAAATAGGATAAATACACTGCCTGCCCTTCATGAAAGAGTACAGGAGCAATATCTAATGTCAGAAACATGGGCGCCACATGGATTGCCTGCTCAAAGCAGTTTTTTATATTTTAATGTCAGAAAATTTAATTTAGTTCTAAATTTCTTGGGAACTTGTTCTTTGTGGTCAGGGACTCATGTAAGAGTTTAGCACTACTGCAGCGTTTAATGTCTGATAACTTCTGGTGCGGTGTCATTATCTATATCTTTAGATTCCTGTCTTATTGATTCCTTCTCTGTAAAAGTTATATATAGAGAGTAAAAGAGGAGGCACTGCCGAGAGTTTTGTAAAGTTGTATCTGAAAAGCTTTTGTTGGTTGTCGTGGAATGCTGTCGACCATTAAACCCACAGACGAATCTCGCTACGGGGATAACATGACTGTTTCTTTAATAAACAGAATACAAGAAACTGCGCTTTTCGTGATCTGCATGTTCATGCATCTACTGGACTCGACTCATATGCAGAATATGTTTTTTGAAAACATATTGTTGAAAACATGGCTGTCGAATAAGTTTTCAAAATAACGCAATCAAGGTTTTGTATTTTGACTTCATGTATGAAGTTAAGGTAGGCTATTTGACAAAAAAACACTTAAGCAATTCTTTTGTAAGTAGTTTCAGCCCTCCAAGTTATGGGAATTTTTTTTTTTTTTTTTTTTTT
>ML777843.1:1028707-1045475 GCA_009831015.1 Picea engelmannii
TAAACACGGTGTTGTTTAGGGTTCACTTAAGCCATTAATTCGCCGAATTTGCAGAACCGACCCTGATCTGGATGTCAAATCATCTCGGTGGAAGGTCCATTGGCGATCAGGAGGCCGACTTAAGCATTTAATGCACCGTATTATCATATGCGTGGATTTTTCTGTGGACAGTCGCGCGTTGGGCGCTTAAGCGCGCACAACACGTTCTTATCCCGCGCATACGCGCGCACCTTACTGATGTGAAGTGTCTTTCAATTTTTGTATAGTTTTTGACCCTTCTGGAATGCTGTAAACTTCATTCTGTGCCATGAATGACTTCATTGTTGTGTTGATGATGCGGAGTTCTTGTCGCCCTGTGTAGACGAAATTTCAGTGATAACACCCGGGTCTTCAACTGGGCTGACGCAATGTTACGCAACCTCAAGAAACAACTGACCAAATGCAGGTGTGGAGATCTAAAGCAGTTTGGTTATGGATCATTGCTAGTGTCCTTCTTCTGTGAGAGGGTCCCAGTGTATAGGCTTCAGGCTGATTGGCACTTTCTGGGTCCCAGGGATCCATGGATGTTACGATGGTGCCAACTCATGGCTAGACATGTGACAGGACCGATCATCCAGTATGACGATCGCTTCTTTGACTGGCTTCAAGGCCAGGTGTTGATGGTAGAAGACTATGCATACGTTGGCTTGGACTTTCGCGGTGATCCTGACCTTGCCCTTCCTGAAGACGCATAGTGGGGAGACATTGGTAAGAATTACACTAATTTCTATCTGTTTAGATGTTTTTGTATTTTCATCATATTAAATGTTTTTGGTTTTATAGAATCATCCAAAGACTAATACCAAAATTCTTATTGATAACACAGATGTTGGGGCATATAGACCTGCTGGTAGTTCTCTCGTCCAACGTCGAGGAGAGGCAGCAGTTGCAGTCCCCCAGTATGTCGAGGACTATCTGACAGTGGAGCAAAACTTAGAGGGTCTGATGGCCGATGTTCCAGATATTCCTCTGGAGGAGATCCCACGACGTGATCAATGTCACACTGTGGGAGTCTCTGCCTCTATGGGTCGTTTTCTCCGTAGAGTTGCTAGGACTTTAGTGTGCTATCGTGAACATCATTAGTGATGTTACTTTGTAGAAGACAGGAGCTTCAATTTTTGATAGTTTTGGTCTTCGGACACATTTTGTAAAAACAAACTTTGATCGTTATATATATACATGGTTTCTACCGACTTACTTTACATTTGTGTACAATTTAATGTGTTTGATTTTATAGGTGATTTAAATGCCTGTCCAACACATAATTAGCTAAAGCATCTGTCAATGTATTAAGACTTCTCGGAATGTGTTGATATTCTATGTAATCAAAATGTCTTTCCAAGAGGCGAATCCGCAAATATATCCTTAATAAAGTAGGACTTCGAATAGAATATACATTACTAAACTGTAGTACTACCAACTGTGAGTCAAGTCGAACAACCAGGTGGCGAATTCCGAGAGAGATAGCATCAACCAGTAATTCAACCACGGCGCTATACTCTACAATGTTGTTGGTTGCTCGGCCAAGACATATACCTCGTAGAGATATGAGTTCGTTTGTTGGGGCATAGATTGCCCAAGCAGTGGAAGCTAGGTTCCAGGTACTACGGCTAGCACCATCGGCAAAGCCAATATAAGGTAGCGAAAACTCCGACATCTGGCAATCAAACACAACGTCACGTAAGGGCAGAGACCAGATAACGTCAAAGGCAAAACTAAAGTAACACACACACTCAGTATGATACATAAAAATACAAGTACTTGTGCACAAATGACTCATGCATAGTACTTCTTCAAGTACAACACATTCCTGGGTTCACTCAAAGGTACCCCATCCTAATCCACTAGCTCATACGCTCCTTTTTCCAAAAAAATTCTAACAACGTAAGGCCTACACCACATGGGTTCGAATTTCCCAGCTCCTAAGACATCTTTATCTTGTTCATATAGAAGAACAAGATCTCCTTCAGAGAAGACATGAGGTTTGACATGCTTGTCGTACTGTGCCTTAACGCGTTTCTTCTGGGCTTCTATTACCAGGGTAGCGTCACGACGAGTCTCGTCTAATCACATCAAATACAATAGACGTTCCTCTTCGGCAGAAGTATTAGGTAAGAGTTCTACAGCTATCTTCAAAGACAAGATTTCACATTCTATTGGTAGAATGGCTTCCATGCCATAAACTAATCGAAAAGGCGTGAATCCTATGGCAGACTTAACAGATGTCTGATATGCCCACAATGCCGAAAATAACATTATGTGCCAGCTAGTTTTATGGATTCCTATCATCCTTCGAATCATAGTTATAAGAACCTTATTGATGGCTTCAACCTGGCCATTGGCCTGTGGATAATAGGGTGTTGAGATATCATGACGAAGGCCCAACTTCTCTCTAATTTCATACATCATGTTATTTCTAAAATGACTACCGTGATCGGTAACGATAGCCTGAGGAACACCAAAACGAGTGATGACATGGTTGAAAAGGAATAAGGCTGCAGTATTCCCAGTATTGTCTAATGTCGGCATTGCCTTGGCCCACTTTGTGAAATAATCAACAACTACAATAATGTAACCATGCCCCCCGACCGAGTGAGGGTGACATGTCATGAAATTAGTGCCCCATTTAGCAAAAGGACCTACTGAGACTACAGGATGAAGGGGAGCAGGATGCGACCGAATCTTCTGATTATAGGTCTGGCAGGCATGACACTTCTGGACAATAGTAATGCAGTCAGTGAATAGGGAAGGGCAAAAGTAACCCGCACGTAAGATCTTCTGGGCAGTAGCATACCCAGACATATGACCACCACATGCTCCTGAATGGCAGTCATTCAAAGCTTTCTCAGCTTCGTCAAAAGTCAAACAATGCTGAAGGATAGAGTCAATGCCTCGACGATAAAGAGTATCGCCGAGGATGATATAATGACGATCTTGATAACGTACACGACGTCGTTCATTACTGGAAAAATTAGGCCAGAAAGTTTGAGTTTGGAGATATATAATGATATCTCCGTACCAAATATCGTCGGTACTGATAAGGAAAAGTGACTCATCAGGTAACGAATCGACTGCTACCTTTTCCATGGAAGTGTGGGGAAAATCACAAATTAACTCAGCGAAAATGAGAGATTTCTTCGACGTGGCGCGATCGAATTCCAAATCGAACTCCTGGAGAATAAAAATCCACTTGGAGTACTTGCCCCCCAACAATTGACGTGTCAATATGTGTTGCATGGGGTTACAGTGTGAAATCACTGTAGTCTTCCTGGAGAGAATATAATGATGGAAACGTTGGACTGCTTGGACAACAACCAAGGCCAGCTTTTCAACATGTTGGTACTTGAGTTCCGTGGATGATAAACTTCTACTCAAGTAATAGATAACATGTTCAGCGTGGTTATGATCCTCTTGAACGAGGACCATGCCGATAGTATACTCGGACCCAACTAGACAAAGAAAGTAATATCGACTATAATCCGAAGGGAAAAGAAGAGGAGATTTTGTGAGGGATAACTTTAAAGCTTCAAAAGCGTTGTTAGCAACCTTATCCCAGACAAAATCTGAACCTTTCTTTAGAAGACGTGTGAAACCATGAGTAATCTCGGCATAATTCGGGATGAAACGACGAAGAAAGTTTGCTTTCCCCTGCAAACTTTGTAACTGACGCAAAGAAGAAGGAGGAGGGAGATTAAGAATCGCCTCGACCTTGATAGGATCTACCCGGATCCCATGGCGTGAAACAATGAAACCTAGGAGATGGCCGGATTCTATGCAAAAGACACATTCATGAGGATTCAGGCGAATGCAGTAGAATCGACAATGAACAAAAATTGCTCGGAGATGAGTAGGGTGATCGACTCGACGTAAAGAATGAGCCGGCAAATCGTCCAAATAAGGTTGAACAGTATGCTTGATATCATGAAATTTGTAAGACATAGCACGTTGGAATGGAGCTCTTGCGTTCTTCAGATCGAAGGGAAGTTTCCTGTAGGCGAAAGTACCCCAAGGACAAATAAAATTCATTTTATGTTGGTCCTCAAGAGCGATATTGATTTGATTATAGCCAAAAAATCCATCCATGAGGGAAAAGATTTCACTACCAGCACAGTCATCGACGATCTGGTCAACGAAAGGGGTTGGAAAATTGTCCTTTGGACAAGATTTGTTGATATCCCTATAATCAACACAAACGTGTATACTACCACCCTTTTTATCGATAGGTATGGGGTTGGAAACCCATTCTGTCAATGCCACGGGGTAAATGAAACCGGCTTTAAGAAGTTTTTCAACTTCGAGTTTAATGGCTGCCGCTTTACGTGGATGGACAGGACGGAGGCGCTGCCGGACTGGTTTAGCTTCGGGGTACGTCTTAATCTCATGAACAACGATCGCGGGGTCAATACTCGACATCTCTTCATAACTCCATGCAAATATATCACGGAATTATTTAAACAAGGAAGTATAAGTGACAATTTCTTCGGGAGAACATGAAGCCCCAATATGAACATTCTTGACTATCCCAGGTTTCACTAAAATATCTATGGGCATCGTGGGTGAAATGTTACTAAGGTTCCCTTCTGCAAACACATCTCGTGTAGATTTGGAAATCGTGGATATAACAACAACGGTCGACGGAGTCGAGATCCGCTGATAATTCTCAAGAGTCTGTTGTTCCAGAAACAAGATGGAACGATGATGCCCATCGTCCCAAGGGGTATCTTCCATGATGGACATGATCATCTCTTCAGTGGGAAAGATGACATGAAAAGGATCAGGAGACAACTCATCAAAAGAAGAAGTAGTAAGGGATGCCGATTGAATAGCTTGATAAGCGGACTCAACCGGGCTTAACGGCATAACGTTGTCGAAATGAACATGATCTCTAGGATCAGGGACAATCCAAGGGTCAGCAGACACAGGAAGTGCATGAGGTACAATAGAGATCATATTAATGGAAGCAAGTGACGGGCATGAAATATTGGGTGGTGGTGGTATGGGGAAAGTACCCATTAACAACGAGTCTTTTAAAAGACCGACACCAACATTCTCATAACCCGGTGGGGTGTTGGCGATGAACGACACGTTGCCTGTATGAGTATCAGAATTAAAGAAGGCAAGTTGATCGATCGTAACCACTTTTCCCTGGTGTGGAAATCGTACGACACGGAAAAGGGTTGACATGACAACACGCATAGAATCGACCCAGCTTCAACCAAGTAGAAGATTATAATCTAGGGGGGTATCAAAAACTTCCACTTCCACTTGGACGGTCTTACCTTCCAGAGTGACAGGCAACGACGGAAGAACACCGTATGGTTTAAAACCAGAGCCATTGAAGGCTCGCAAAGTTTTTTGTGATTCGTTTAACGGGGGAGAGCCAATGGATTTCCAACAAGAAAAAGACATTACGCATGTAGAGGCACCCTCATCAATAACAGTTCGGCAAATACTCTTGTCGGAGACCACAACTTGGATTTGAAACACAAGCTGTGGGGGTAACCTTGGAATATGATCATCCAAGTTAAAGACTATTAGATTCGTATCTGTTGGATCAATGCCACCTATAGCTTTCAAAAACGCCCTTCGTTGTGGAGGACAAGACTGAAGGACTTCCAGGGCAGACATAGCTGAGGGTGCTTGGGCCAGATCTTCGACAATGCTATAGTTCTGGGCTGCCCGAACATGAGGATTGAATGCTGACTTCTTAACGACACCTTTCGGAGGTCATAAAACTGTATCAAGACTCGGTCGTTCGAGATGAAGAGGACCGTTCGTAGGTGGATTGGGTGGCGAAGGTTGTACCAAATTGGGAGGTAAGTCGTCAACCTTCTACTTAGAAGGAGTATAGTCTTTAGCTCTAGTGGTAAGTGAAACATTGTTGTTTGTAGAATCACCCGTGCACATCAAAACATAAGAGGATGTAGAAGTAGAGGGTTGGTCGTGGATGACCAACAAATCTTGTTGTTGAGATGGGAAGGGTTGAGACAAAACTGCCGACGTAGAGGGCTTTGGTGCTCCTTGAAGGAACTTGTTAACCTCGGCACGTCTCGGACAATCCTTCGTGTAGTGATCGTCACCATAGATAAGGCAAGGGTAGCATGGTTTGCACTTATCCTGGTCATCAACAGGAGGTGATTTGGTTTGCTCATTTGGATTATTGTTTTTACCCTCCTTATTCTTGCCTCTCCCTTTCTTAGACTTAGACTTACCGGTTGGCGTAGATTGAACATCGTTCACTTCAGAGGTTTTATCGCTGGGAGGAGCAGGAGAGGGAGCACTTTTCACATTAGAAGAGTTGTATTTCAGGGTTGTAGTTGAAACGGAATGTGAGTGGCTATGAGTGGAACCAATCACACCATCTGCTGCATGCGAGGCAGCCAGAGCAGTAGAAGAAGTAGAAGTACTAGGACGAGGTAAATCAGGTAGTAAATCATACAATGTTCCTGTTTGCGAAAAAACGAGATCAAGATACTGAGAACGACTAATAGCCTGCTCTTCAGTGACAACATCGCCCATAGCAATGTCTTTACCAATTTTGTTTACAAAAGACTTGGTAAACCATTCTGCCAATAACTGATCAGGAAGCTCAAGTTTAATGAGACGTCGCCTTCGTCGCCACTCATGAATATGATCAGATATATGAGTTCTCGAGCTTTGTTTGAAGGAGGTTAAAATCTCAGTTCCGGTATCATAACGGATTGGTAACTGGTAGTGTTTTAGAAAATCCATTGCAAGGGTGTTGAAATCTGAAAAGAAACCTCGTGGTAATTCAATGTACCACTTCGCAGCAGCACCCGTAAGAGTTCGTTGAAAAAGACGCAGTCTAATGTAGTCATCCATCAATGAGTTGGACGAACACCACAAATGGAAAGTCATAACATGATTATTTGGGTCCTCTCCCACCTTCCCATCGAATTTTGGAATGTCCGATGGAAGATTTGCAGGAATAACAGGCCATTGGGGAGAGTGACGAATAGGATCATTAAGAATCCTAGACAAATCTGACAAATCCAAAGTAGCAAGAAAAGGAAATTTCCGATTCACTTGTGGATACTGGTGACTTTGGGGTGGAAGCCCTGTTGGTAGACTAGTGGGACCGTATGCAGTCTACCCCCATAGGGAAGATCCTAGTTGGTTTGGTGGTGGTTGAATCAGATAGTAACCCCAAGGATTTTGACCTTGAGTTTGAGTAGTGACTGGAGGTTGAGTAGTTTGACCCGAACCCCAAATAGGATTGGTCACACCTGGATATGGTTGGCCCATAGTAGGGACAGCTTGCTGCCCCCCAACATTTTGAGGAAAATTTTGCATAAGTTGATTCCAATACTGGGCCAATGTAGGAGGTATGTTTTTTCCTAAAGGTGAGGTTGGTCCCCCTATCACAGGGAAAGTTCCACCCGGAAGTTGTGTATACCAACCGTAGGTTGTGTAGTAACTGGGTTATGTCCGGGAAAAGGGAAAAGAAACATACTACCCTTTCCACCAACCAGATTGTGCAAGTTTGGTGCAATAGTTGGGATAATGCTACTAGCATTAAGATTGCCAGTAGGAAACTGAGGGAGTGTCGGGATGAAACTGGGAATAGGATGCCCAGGAAACTGAGGACCAGCTAGAGAACCAGCTGGATTTTGTGGGTGTGTTGGATGGGAAACATTCAACAACGGATTCAACGCATGGTAACAAGGAGGTAAATTCGAATTAGCCTCAAGAGTTCTCTAGGTATTGATTGGAGGAAGAGTGGTTGTCGGAATCGTGGTTTGGACACTTGAAGTAATAATGAGATGGGCCATCTCGGGAGGGAGAATAAAACGATAAGTTGTAGTCTCTGGTGTAGTTTCTGGTTCAGGAGACACAGGAGGGTTGATTTCGTAGACAGGTGTGGACTCAGTACCAAATAAGACTCATCAGAAATCACCCGACCAAAAAGGATCTTGGCCTACTACACCGTGAGAAGGCCCAGCAATTGATTCATAAGATGTAACAAGAGTTTCTTCAGAAAGATGAAATCGTCCTGTAGGGCGTTCACCACGACGAATGCGATAGTCCTCTATAGTATTGGTAATTCGAAAATCAACAAGAGGATCAGTGGTTTCTACTTGTGGAGGTGGTGTAAACACTTTTGGGATGTCACTGATGTCCACGTGCGGTAGAGTAACAAGGGGAATTTCACCCGGATGAGGAGAGTCCTCAGGGGTACCCTCAGGTGTTGTCGTATGCAAAGGTTGTGAAGCTTCCAGATGTTTCGGGGACAAACCTTGCATCCTACGTGAACGTCATGGAGGAGCAATTGTAAACAAATAACCAACTCCCCAACGAAAATCCTAAGGTCAACTTCGAGGAACGAACAACACACCCTAGTAAACAAAATCTAGAATCAATCACCAAGCAAACAATACCTTCCAATATCAAAGCCACTAGTTGGTGATGAAATCCAACTTCACAACAACGAGATGGGAAGGGGCAGGGCTAAGATGGAAAAGTTATGTTGACGACCTGCTTAACAGACTTACACCCTGGTGCAAGCTCCCACACATAATCATGGGTATACCCTCCAAGGAGCCCGAGTGAGTTTGATCAATGTCGATTCCAGGTACCGTGAAGACTTTCCCCTCCACAGTCACCTTGGGTAAGAACCTAGAGAGATAAGACACTAAGGTTACCACAAACAACAGTACAACCTGGGGAAACAATCGTCAGTCTGATCCACACGCAAAGGCAGGGTATCTATCCCAAAATCAACTCAAAAGCTTCCACTCATAATTGTGGGTATACCTCGAAGTGACCCCCGTAATACATGCAATCTCTACACCAATGTCAACAAAGCAGGGTTAGTAACTATGCCAACACCAATGTGACCTAATGCTTGACCCTTGTGTTAGAAGGGCTTCCTAGGACAATATGTTGCTAATGGAATTTAACACTCCCTAACTCAAGATGCTATTGTGTGTTTTTGAGCTTTTGGAGAGTGTGTCTCTCTTCCTACTCCAAAGCACTAGCCTAGCTAAATATTGGTGAAAAGAGCCCTAAAAAAGAGTTACTAGATCAATTTTAATATTACGTAATGTTTTTATAGGCTATTGTTTACTCAAAGGTAGCGGAAATGAAACTCATGATGTGCGACTCTGACCCAAATAATGCAAGGATATGATGAAATATAATCTTTTTCATTCGATGAATCCTAGTTATGGGAGAGAGAGAACAATTTTTGAATCAAACTCAATACTATAATGCAAATGCAATGCTCAATTTCCTTTCAGATGCCAATACAAACAATCATGTATCAATGAGCAATTTCTTTATATGTCTTTTCCAAAACTTCAATACTCTAAAAACTTGATTTTCACTGTCTTTGCAAAGGCAAAAACAAATCTTGAAAGAAAACATGCAGTTCACTTTCCAAGAAGAACTTTAATTAATAAGAAACGAAAATCAAACCAAACAATGACAACCCAACCAAAACTTTCAACGAAAGTAAAAATGGAAGCAAACCAAGGAGCTTCTCAATGCAAATGAAAAAATGTCCTTTTGAACCAACAAGCACAAGAGAAACACAAAAAACTCAACTCTCAACCAATCTCTGGTTCTCAGCCAGTCAGACACATTCAACTCCAGAAATCAGAGAGAAGAAAAATGCCAAAAAGAGCTAAGAAATGAAAGTCAAGCTACCAAAGGCAAGAAAAACCTAGAAAACCTAGATCAGTTCCAGCAAGCCAACTATAGAAAAAGATATGTAAGTCACTGATTCAACAAGCCAAAGAGGTGTAAATCAACATATATGAGAAATTTACAGAGTCAAAACTTGAATTCAAAAATTTCAAAAAATCTGTTCCCAGGCCAGTGTGGAACACAGTGCGAGAAACTAGTGTTCTCGCAAGCCACTTTGATGCAGCATGCGAACTGTTCGCACTGAAATATATATGCAGAGTGAGAAATTTCAAGGTTCTCGCAGGCTGTCAATGGATACAGTGCGAGAATCCCTGAAACTAATGAAAATTTTGAAAGAGCAAGCAAAATTCCAACTGGCTTATAGACCCAGAAGGTCTCTCAGGGTATCCTGAGGACTCAGAAACTGACAAGTCAAAGGAAAAAATGAAAACAAAGCAAATGGCCACAAAAAATTCAAAAAACCATAAATAAAAAAGGGATTGTCCCCAGTGGGGTCACCAATTTTGTTATAGAATAAATCCGTGAGTGCATACAGAAACCGATCTCCCTAGATCCACCTGGTATCTAGAACAAAACAGGACAGAATAATACACTTTCCCTAGACCTAGACTATTGAATGAACTTGAGATATGAAGATCATGGACATACCTTATGAACGCTTTCCCTATATCTCTATTGTTCCAATCTTCTCTCCAATGCTCTTGCACCGTTCATATCACAACAGCACAAACCAATCGAAGTAAAGGCAGATTGATATATTCAATAGCTAGTCTATACATATGATCAAGGAATTATGTAATAAAGTGACATCATCTTTATGGGAAGGGGACATATTACTGTATTGAATCAATTGAAAGTGAAACTTACAACCTGAGCCTTGATTTCATAGGTCTCCTTTCGATGGCTCCTAGCTCTAACACACACACTTGCTCATGCATGAAGAAAATCAACCACATATGATGACCTTGCTGTTGTCTCTTGCTACTGTAGCATCAGTCCTCCATACAGTCTTGCACTAATTCTCCAATCACTCTATTGCTAGCTTGCTTAACTTCATTTGACTTAACCCTTTCCATGAACAATCTCCTCAATATATAGGAGAAGATAGATTAGTTACTTGGATAGGGAATGATCCCAAGATATCTGGAATGCCAGCACCTAAATAACCATTCGAAATCCAACTCATCCTTCTAGAAGATTCCCTTCTAGAAGATCCGAGATTTTCATCTTTTTCCCCTTTAAGAGCATGTTTGCACCCTAACAATGAGTACAGTGCGAGAAGTTCGCACCCCAGCTTAAGGTGGCCTGCGAGAATCAGACATTCTCACAGGAGAATATATAAGTAGCCTGCGAACATGTTTCAAAGTGTGAATTCTGGAAGAAGACAACTGTAACTTTTCTCAGGAAAATGTTCTTGGTAAAGAGCTTGATTTTCCATCATCATGACATCATCATGACATCATCACCATGACCAAATTTGTGGATAACAATCATAGCTTGATTTTATTCTCAGGAAGGAGATAAAGGAGATAGTCTGATACCATAGGAGTGGTATCCGAGTGAGAACATAATTGATTTATATAGGTAGAGGGAGAACATGTCTATTGAAGTCCATAAGCATGGTTGGAGATAAGGCCACCAACAGAAAAGAAAACCAGATATGGATTTGGAGCTCATTGAGATAAGAGAAATAATGGAGCAGCTGACATTGAAGATATAGTAGGAAGCCAAGGTACACTGGAGGTATGAATGGCCTATGAACAGGAAGGAAAAATGGCCTATTCAAAAGTTGTTGGCTAGAAGGTAGCAACAAGAGTTGAGGAGGTGGCTAAGGCATGTTGAAAACCTCAATGACACAAAACATGAGATAGTTTACATATGTGAACCAGAATTTGGGAGAACCCTCAGTGAGGAGGAAGGGGGATCAAATAAAGGTCTCATGAATTGTCAGGATGGCAGTGATGAATTTTCAAATTTCCAGGTGGGGAATGAGATGGGATCATCGAAGGATCTCATAGATTGTAAGGAGGGTAGAAAATAAATCCCAGATTTCCAGGTGGGAAAGGGAGAAGAGATGAACTCAGAGGTGAGTTTAGATTAGCAAGGAGTGATGACAGAGGAGGATCAGAGGAGTATCCTTATCATTGGGGGAATTGAGATATTCCTACCAAGAAGCTCAATTGATGTCAGAGCATGTGTTGCAGGTGCAACAACATAAAAACAACCAACAATGACTGTCATAGGGGAGGATAAGGAGAAGATATTGATGTCTTCCCCTATAGAAGAAGGAGAGCATGCAATTATGATTCTCACTTCATGGGATAAGGAATTGGAGATGCTGGAGGATTGGTTGAAAAATTCAGAACGAGAAGATGGCTGCTAGGGGATAGTCATGCATATTGTAGGAGAAGAGCATTCAATAAAATTTCTTAGAAATTTCATCTAGGAAGTTAAATAGGAGATGACTGCATCACTGAATCATGCAATAGATGAGGGAGAAGAAAAAATTCTGAGGAGCAGCTGGAGGAAGCTGGAGTTGAGCCAGCACAAGGAGAAATGGAAGAAGCAAATCTGTCATAGGAAGAAGCTAAGAAACAACTCAATGATGAGACTGCATAACTAGAGTCTATAGCAGGTTGGAAAGTTAATGTCATAGAAGATGAAGGCATCAAGGGAGATCAGGTTGATCTACCCATTGACAAGGAGGAAGTGCAGCAGAGTGGGATGCAAAGCAATTTCTAGCTAGCAAAGGAACTAGACAAGGTGATAAAGGAGATAAGAGAGCTAATTTTGAAATCAGCACAGGAGACTTCCAACAAAGGGAAGATGAACAGAAGTAAGATTGGAAGAGTAGCAGGGAAACAACAACAAATTTGGGGAGGAGGAGGACAACTCCAAAGGAGAGTTTGGGATCCAGGAGGATTTCAACAGAGCTGTGAATCTCATGAATTTTTTCACAGCAGTGGAGTATGATGCAGGAGCATTGCTCCACCTCAACAATGCACCAACATTCCAACACATCAAAGTGCATTAAAGGAGGGGAGAGATGCCAACCCTCTCATTTTGACCTCATTTTTAAATTTCAATTTATATTAAATGCAATTAAATGTTGTAAGGATGGAAGAGCCAAATCGATGCCTTTGTGTAGGAAGGAGATGATATCTCCTTTAATGGTTGACATGTTCATGAGATCTAGATCCATTTCGGACTAGATGGCCATTGGATGTAATACAATGTAATTAATGAGAGTAGGTAGATGGAGGGAAAGGCTCGAGGATCCCTTCTTTTGTAAAAAGAAAAAATTGTATCTAAATGCATTAGAATAGATGGGAAGTTAGGAGTAAGGATAGGAGAGAGCGTTGAGTATCTATTGCATTCCAACCTTTTTAAACATTTGTATAAACATTAAGAGATAATACAAAAAAAATAAAAAATCCTGCATATGATTCGATATGTTTATATGTTTTATGAAAGAATTTCATGTGAGTGTTTATGAATGTATGTTGTAAATGTATGGATAGTTTTTATCTGTAGGGATAGATATAATTTCACTATCTGTGAGTTTGTTGGATTTGTTCTGGGTTCTTTAGGTTGTGCAAGGAGTGCATGCCATAGTATTGACACTATGTATCCAATGCAAGGAGTGTGCATATGAACTCTTTCGAGTCAGAGAAGAACGTGCTAGGAGGGAACACCAGAATATTTTGCAAACTCAGGAGGATCCTCAAGATTATCGAACACCTTGGAGGAGAAAAAAGAATTACTAAAGATTTTGTAGAGCTCTGTCAGGTGGGCATCGAGCAAGTGCAAGTGTGCACAAGGAGAACTCTCTGCCGATTTCAAGGAGAAGAGTATCAGAGGAAGATACTCACATAGTTGTTGAACACTCTATCTGATAGCTCTGCAAGAGTGCATTGAGCATTGGTGGATGTAGGAGATGCATCAGAAAACTTAAGGAAGAGTTCAGGGTACAGGAGGAAGACCCGTGCAAGGAGTGCACCATGCCAACACTTAGGCAAAGTGTTGGAAGCCAACCATCTGAAGGTCATTCAAGCACAATGAGTGCACCATAGGTAAATTAGTTTCACCCTGCAAGCTTAGGAGGGCGAGCGCAGAGTGTGCCAGGAGGGAACCAAAATTCTTCTAAGGAAGTAGAGGGTCGAGTCCCTTAAAGAATTGAGTAAGCTCAAACTCCTGAACTCCAAAGACTGGAGTTTATCCTAGCCTTTGGTGTTGGGAAGGATATGTGGTAGATATCCATAGACTTCATAGGAATAACCCTTCAGAGAAAAATAAAGGAGGAGAACAACCGAATAGTTAGAAGCCCAAGTAATCCTAGGCATCTATTGGGATAGGACACATGGAATTGGATAGACACTTCGATGATTTTCAAATCAAAGATAGATACAGGAGAAGTGAAATTTTTTGATGAATGGAATTGTAGAGTAGATCATAGTTTTTGGCTATGAGAAGAACATGGACCATAGATCGAGTCCTAGAGAATTCACCGATTTGGGGGTTGGAAAAAGGGAGCAATAAGTTCTCCAAACCCCTGAAGCACGAAGTATCGAAGGGATTTTTCCCATGGTTGTAGTCCATGGTCACATGCAGAAGGAGCCTAACATAGAGAGATAGCACATGTTGGCATTAGGATTTTAATATCATTGAAGAGAGGGTCTGCAGGGACCACACAAACTATGCAGAAAGGAGGAAAGGCCTGTGTCAAGTTAAATTGGTTCCCATTAGGAGATCGACGAGCCAATTCGGCTTAGTGACTTGAATGATCCTAGACCAGGAGGTAGAGAAGCCCATCAGAGGGAAAGGGGTACTGTGCCACAATACCATTCCAATCAAGTCAAAGGGAAACAAATGAATAATCCAAGTAAAATTCAGAGGGACCGTAGATTTTTATTAAAGAAAAATATGGGGGTTGTTGTGAGCAACCAACAAATGGTGACTCACTGGATAGAGTAGTTATCTCTGCATTGATTCATCACATATCATTATGAGGAATTATAGTAAGAGGTACCAAGCTATCATATCTTCAAATTTCCTTAAGAAAATCCTTTGTTTGGTCTATATAGTATTTATATTATCTCTGCATGAATATGTATATTGATGTTACCATAGTTCATGAATTGAGGGAAATATCTTGTAAATAATTAAATTCTAAACTAGTGTTTCACCAATGGGTCATGATAGTTTTCAGAAAATGACTTCAATACCATAAGTAGGGTCGCTTCTTCCAGTAGGTGTTCATAGCCTCGATAGGGTTTCCTTTTAACCTATCTGATTACCTTGATCCCATCTAATAATTTAATCACATTTGATGGATCATTCGTGGAATTATTAAGTTTTATTCTTATGGCATTTTGGTGACTAACTGAAATTCACTACTCTAGCTTGGTGATGAGTTAGTAAGCAACGACATCGACAAAAATCCATGGGGCTGAGAAAGTCGGCTCATGATGAGGCCTCTTTGTCCTTTAGTTGAGAAGACTAAAGGCCACTACCCTGGCTTGGTGACCAGAAATGGTAGTGTCACTTCTGTAAACTTTCTATGGTCATGATGGATCGACTCATGATGAGACCTTCCAAATCTCAATTAGAAACTTTATGCTTCATTATTTCAAGCTCACAGGTTATCCAATCACGGAATTTGATTTTATTCTCTAATAAAAGATTATCTAGAAGATGGGGAAGCAAAAATGGAATGTCCCTTAAGGACTAGGATGGTGTAAAAAGTCTTATAATGGCCACGATAACCATAGATCATTCCAACTTTCAGAGATAATTCCTTACAAGAATGCTGAAGGGAAAGAAGAATGGTAACGATCGAAAAAATTGTCTAATAGAGTTGAGATAAATCTTATTTCAAGACCAAATTTGGACTATCTTAGGTTATTTGGAGACCAACACGAGGTATGATCTTTTGAATAATATTTCCATGTGGTGATAAGTTTCAAACAACAGAGTTATTGAACCAGAAATATAGACAAACAATAAAGAAAAGACTCACTCAAAAATAGAAAAGAAAGAGCATTCAACAAACCAAATCATCTTTTATTGAAAGAAATCAAAATTAGAAGTGCATCGAAACAAACAAATTCAAAACAACAAAATCACACCTTCAAAAAACAATTTTGGCCAAAGATAAATTCAATCTTTTGGATCTACTAGCATCCCACTATAAAACAAAGGAAGAACTAAATCATATAAAGTCTCATGTACGAGCAAGTTCTCTCCTTAGGATATTGTTTTGTGAGATGTAAGTTTATTCAGAGATAAAGAAAACATAAAAACTGCTATTAAGATGAGTGCAATCCTAGTCATTTCGCCTTGGGTCAGGGTTGAATTCGGGTTAATTGATAGTTCAAACTTACTTATCTCTTTACTTTCCATTTTAAAATTTCCATGATGATAATGCATTTTTAAAAATAAATATTCAACGAAAAGCAGAGAGAAAATGATTAAAGTGGACTTCCTTGAAAACATTCATATTGTTTGGAGGGTTCGGAGGATCCACAATATTGATTATCGGAGGTCTACATTTCGATTCCATATCAGGACCCATCATCAGGACATCTAAGCCTTGGTAAAGATAAACGTGAAGAGCATAGATAAATAGTGAACCTACGTGAGGTGCAGATGTCTAAATTCTACGGTCGACTCTAAAAATCTAGAAGTATTTCAATTTAAACAGATTAGGGTTTTAATAGATTATTAATTAAATTGTAAGGTTTATAATTGGTTTAATACAATTTTAATAAATATTTATAATGGCATACTTAGAGAAAATTTTAATTAATGTAATGGAAAGTAATTGTATTAATGTAATGATAATTAATTGATGATTACTTGTATCAATTTATTAATTTTATTAATGTGATAATTATTAATCGTTATTGATGTAATGATAAGAATAAAAAATTAATAATTTTTAATTTATATTTATTTTTTATTTTTTATTTTAATTTTTATATTTCAATTTATTATTATAGGACTAAAGGAGAATTAGAGGGAGGGGCAATTAATACTGCAAGGTTGTTTTTAATTTATA
>ML777843.1:1049244-1060161 GCA_009831015.1 Picea engelmannii
TCTCTTTCAGTTAATGCAATACATGAATATGTCCCTTTCCCATAATGATGATGTCATCTTATTACATGATTCCTTGATCACATGTATAGACTAGATATTGAATATATTAATCCCTTTGCTTTGATTGGTTTGTGTTGTTGTGATTGGACGACACAGGAGCATCGGAGCAGAGCAAGGAACAACAGATATTAAAGGAGAGAATTTATAAGGTATGAACATTATCCATTTCTCTTAGTTCGTTCAATAGCTAGATCTAGGGAAAGAGTAGTATTCTGTTACGGTTTGTTCCAGATCTAGGTGGATCTGGGGAGATTGGTCTGTGTCCACACTCACAAATTTATCCATAAAAAAGAAAATGGGTTTCACCTCTTGTTGTGGTACCCAAGAAAATGACAGGGAAATGGAGGATGTGTGTAGACTTTAGGGAGCTGAAAAAGGAAACCCTGAAAGACTATTTTCCTTTACCCTTCATAGATCAGGTTTTGGATACCTTGGCTAGAAAAATATATTTTTCTTTCCTCGATGGATATAGTGGATACAACCAAATTCAGATTACTCCTAAAGACCAGGACAAGACAACATTCACATGTCCTTGGGGCACTTATGCTTATAAAGTGCTTCCTTTTGGTTTATGCAACGCTCCTGCGACATTTTAGAGAGCTGTCCTTGGTGTATTTGCCGACTTAATTCATGATTGTGTGGAGGTTTACATGGACGATTTTACTGTGTATGGTAACACCTTCGAAGAAGCCTTAAGTAACCGGGAGAAAGTCTTGATTCGTTGCCAGGAATCAAATCTATCCCTCAGTCACGAAAAATGTAAAACGCTATTAACTAAGGGAATTGTGTTGGGTCATCATCTGTCTGCTGAAGCAATTAAAGTTGACCCAGCCAAAATTGAGGTGATAGTTAATCTTTCCTCTCCAAAAACCCAGAAAGATGTGAGAAAATTTTTGGGGCATGCCGGTTATTACCGTCGATTTATTGAAAACTTCACAAAAATAGCCAGCCCCATGTTTAAACTGTTATCAAAAGACGCAGAATTCTGTTGGGATGATAATTGTCAGAGTGATTTTGAGGATTTAAAAGAAAAATTGTCTATGGCACCTATTCTCAGAGGACCAAATTGGTCCCTTCCTTTCCATATTTCAACTGATGCCTCAGACACTGCTTTAGGAGGAGTTCTTGGGCAAAAATAAAATCAGCAGAATTATGCAATCTATTTTACCAGTAAAAACCTTACCCTTCCTGAATTGAACTACACAGTAACAGAGAAGGAATTTTTAGCAGTAGTTCATTCCATCAACAAATTTCGTCACTACATTACTGGATATGAGGTTTTTGTACACACTGACCACTCCGCTATCAGATTCTTGATGAACAAACCAGTTACTACTGGTAGAGTCACACGATGGCTTTTTCTTCTTCAAGAATTTAACATCACTATAGTTGATCGGCCAGGGAAAGAGAATTTAGTTGCAGATTTTCTTTCTTGTATTCCCCAAGATAGTACTGATATCCCAGTGAACGATAATTTCCCTGATGAACATTTGTTTGCAGTAGCTGTTAAGACCCCTTCGTTTGTAGATACAACAAATTACTTAGCTACAATAAGATTACTAGCTCACTTATCACCACCACAAAAGAAAAGAATCATCCAACAAAGTGCTTACTATTCTTGGGTGGGAAGTGACCTCTTCTATACAAGCCCTATTATGATTATTAGGAGATGTGTCCGGGAAGATGAAATTCTTGATATCTTTCAGGCCTGTCATGATGGGCCATGTGGAGGACATTTCTCTGATAAGATAACGACATACAAAGTTTTGCAATCAGGATACTATTGGCTGACACTGTTTAAGGATGCAACGAAATATGTGAGAAGCTGTGATAGTTGTCAAAGGATGGGAAGGCCCACTGCAGCAAATGAGATGCCCTTACAACCACAGGTTGTGATTTAACCATTCGATAAATGGGCACTTGATTTTGTAGGGCCAATTGCTCCAATTTCAAGAAAGAAGAAGTACATCTTGGTGTGCACAGATTTTGTGACCAAGTGGGTAGAGGCGAAATCCCTATATCAAGCAACTGAGAAATCAGTGGTTGAGTTTATGTATGAATATATCTTTACCCGCTTTGGTGTTCCACAAGAGATTGTCACCAACCAAGGTGCCCAATTTACTTCCAAATTGATGAAAGAAATCACACAGAAATATGGGATCAAACACTGTAAGTCCTCTCCATACCATCCACAAGCCAATGGGCAAGTGGAATCTACAAATAAAGTTCTAGAAGCTATTCTAACCAAGACCATACACTTACATCATAAAGATTGGGCAAATAGACTTCCAGAGGCTTTATGGGCATACAGGACTACATGGAGAAATACCACTGGTCATACTCCTTACGAATTGGTATTTGGCAAGCAAATTCTCCTTCCCATAGAATTTCAGATTCATACATTCCGCCTAGGGGCAAAATTGAGGTTGAATTTGAGTGAAGCACAGAAACAGAGAGTCATGCAACTTAATGAATTGGGAGAAATGAGGCAGGATGCTCTTCAAAGGACCATCCTTGTACAAAATCAACACAACAAATGGCATGAAAAGTACATCAAGAAAAAACATTTTCAACCAGGGGATTGGGCATTACTTTTCGATTCCAAATACAAAACTTTCAAAGGGAAAATTACACCAAGATGGTTGGGACCTTATGAAGTAGAAACTGTTTTTGATAATGGTTCTGTTAGGATTAAAACCATAGATGATTCTCAGAATTCCTTTGTAGTAAATGGACATCGATTAAAAGTGTATAACAAACCCTTGTCAAAAGATGATTTCTTACAGGAAGTGGCCAAGCAAACAAAACTAAATATAGTGGGAGAGGAGTCTTCTCCTCCTGCTGATCTTTGATCATTCATACTGTTTTAAGATTCTGTAAATAATAAATTTTTAGCAGAAAATAATAAAAAAATCAAATAATATAAAAAAAAAACATTTATTTTCTTCTTTTTGGATATGTTGATATTTTGTTTTCAGTTTTACAGGTTTTTCAAAGCAAGTACAGAACTGAACTTCATCACTCTCTCGCAACAGGTAAGAAGGTAAGACTATTTTATTTCATGAAATTTTCTTATCAATTTAACTGACTTGTTTTGGAATGAATAAATTCGAGCTTGTTTGCTCCCTTTGACTGCTCATTAAAGTATGAAAAGGGGCATTTATCAGGAAGGATTATTCTTTACTAGACCTGGTGAATTATTATGGGAAAGAAACCCACTTAGAGTCTTCTTTTAGCATTTCCTCAGACTCTCCAAACATGAGGAAGCAATGAGCATGTACTAACTTGGGCTCATAAAATCCACAAGTAAGTGATTACTGTTCCAACAAAATTATGTCTGGAATATTTCTATCTCCACTCGCATTGGATGATGTGGAATACATTAAGGTCCACCTTCCAATAAATCTCACTCCATCGACATCAACACTTTATCTGGAGTAGAGATTAGAGATTATTTAGTACCCTGGACTCTGCATGCCTCAATGGCAGATGTCCTTGGTAACAACCCTGGGAATACGCCAATGTCTCTTGGTTGATAGATCCTACAGGTGACTCGAAACCAAGACCTCTATTCGTACCTGTTAGGATGTGATGTAGGTACCTTGAGGCCCATTGACATCACTGGTGGGTCATCTCGCATCGGTTAACGACATCCATTAATGGCCGATAATCCGATGATTTCTATTTGTGTTCGACTCCAGAACATTCATTCACACAAATTAGAATTGTACCATGGGTAAAGATTTGAAGTTGTTGAAGACATGATTTCAATTGATCTTTTTCAGGACAGAACAAAATCCAGGTTCAGGGATCATCATCAGATAATTTGTTGTTATAAACAGGAAGTTTTTCTCAGCAGGATATTATTGGTTCAAATTTCTTTGCAGGTTCCTGATTGTTTCATTAGTACTAGTCAATACCAGCACAAAATCCATCAGCTACAGTGGTCATCAGAAATACAAGAGTAGCTACAATTTTCGCGCCCTTCAGATATAAACTTGACTTCAGAAGAAAAAACTCTACAGCAAGAATTGAATAATAAAGGGGATAGGTAATTTAACTCGGGTATGCTTAGTTCATGTTGATTTACTGTATTAATTTACATATTAATAAGTTTGAACTGAGGATGCCTTGTTTACTCCATAATGTGTCATCATACTCATACTCTGTACCTGATAACCAACCCACCTCGACATTTCATATCATGAAAATGCACAACCTTACCTGAGCTGAGTTCGACATGAATCGTATTGATAACACTCTGCACTCATGTATGACTATCATCATTTTCCTACACATTATCGATCCCCACGACAATTCAAATGTTCTCCTATGATTTTTCTCTCGACTACTTCCTTCATCACACTCTCTTCCCTCGTCTCCCTCATATAAATTTTGTTGCTCACCTATAGACCTTCCCTTTGATATCAAGTGGAACCATGGTGGCAAATCGTCATGGACCGGAGACATATGCAGACTTAGAGGCCCTTCCAGAGTATGAGGCAACCAGAGACATTTTTCAGAAAGCAGGATGGGAGCCGTTTCTCAAGAAATTCGATGGATATAATGATTCAATTACGCTTCAATTCGCTCTACATTTTCAGGGTGGGTTCGCTAAAGTGGGTGAGCTCGAGTTCGAAGTCACAGAACAATTTATTTAAGAAGTAATTCAACTGCCCACCACTTGTCAGAGATGGACAAAGGGTCATCCTGTTGACAAGAACCTCTGCACGCAGCTTCTGAAACCACAGTACTGGAAAATACAGTGGTCAGAGGGGACATCGCGGTCATGGTTAGAACCACAATGGGATCAGTTGCTAGCCATCCTCCAACGTTACCTCACTTGTGAAGGACAATATACAATCGTATTTCCCTGCCATGACCGACTCCTGCTACATTTCAAAGGTAATCATTTGCTGAACATACCCTTCTTTCTATTGAAAATATTAAAGAAAATGGAAGACCAGGTCTGAAAGGCCAAATATTTTCGAGGAAGTCTATTTCATTTTGGTATTTCTAAGATATTGATTAAGTTTGTGCTGTCCATGAAACAAGAAACTTGGGATATGTTCACTGTAAAAACCCTAGCCTCTGACAAGTCTAAAGATAGAAGTGTTAAGCCTGCTCCCCCACAGAAGAAGCTGAACTCTAGGAAAAAGAGGGTTAAAACCCCGACCAAAATCTGTGATGACCCTAAGAACATACCAGATAGCACAATTGAAGCCAGTACTGGAAACCCCGATTCAGAACATTCATTTGATGCCCATGGGTCTGATGGAATGGAAACCAGTTCCGAAACTGTGAAGGACACTACTTCTACAGAGGAAAATGTTGGAATTTCGATATCTTCCCGAGCTACTATGAACATTATTGACGTGGAAGAACTGGCAGAGTTGACTGACAAACCTAGGAGAAATCCAAAACGAAAATGTAAAAGCACATTGTCAGGTATGGATAACTATGTGCCGAGTTACCCACCACAGGAGAGGTTAGAAAGTGTGGATGATCATGAGGAGGCTCCAGAGCCCTCTGAAATGACTTGGACTCTTTCTCAATTAATTCAAAAAGTCCATAGAGTGGATCGGCCAGCTACTGAGCCCAAAGAAATTGAGCAGGACGAGCCAATTCGAATGCCCACAGATACCCCTGCTGGAACATATAAAGAGTTCACTCCTGAACTTATCCTAGTTGACAATCCCAATCCAGTGGACACTCATGATCAAAGTCCAGATGAGTTCACTCATGCATCCAGTCCTCAACCACAACCAAGACATGATAAAACATTTGAATCTTACTGTGAAATTTCCTCCACTAAATCCTTGAGACCAATGGTAGCCAGATTAGAAAGAAGGAATAACAAGTTGAAAGAGAAGCTACATGAGTAAACTGTATTGGATCAATATATGAAAAAAGAGAATGAACTCATGAAAGTCAGGCAAACTCATTTCTTGTCCAAAATTGAAAGATTAAAACGAAAGAATAAGGGTTTTTTCCAGAGGATCAGGAGATTGCAGAAGACTGCCAGGAAGCATATCATCATCAACCGAGTACTCAACAAGGAAATCAGAAACCTGAAGAAACATGAGAAGTTACAAATGTTGGTTGCAGCTGCTGTAAGTCTCTGATGAATCTCAGTTTTTGACTATTTGACTGCCTGAGGACAGGCAAAGACTTCAGTTTCGGGGAATGTTAGTCTCCATTTTTTACTATGTTTTTGCCTATATCATATAAAAAAGACCTCCATTTTCATACCTAGTACCACTCCCTTTTGGCCTTGTTATGACACACTTGACATCTCTTTACCACTAAATGGGGCTACTCAAGGTATCCTTACGTTTCAAGTTATTTTTATGTGTTTTGATACTTTAAATTAATATTGAAACTAATGTGGCTTGAGTTAGGTACTATTTCTATTTGAAACAGGATTTGCCAGTACTAGGTACCAGCTCGCATCTTGTGGAGATACCAATGAAGCTGCTAAAGATCCGCGTGATATGGCCAGAGTGGTAGACAGTGCAATTTACATGATAGATTGAGTCATCACTCATATGCTGATTCAAGGCGCGATTATAGAACTGAGTTGTTAATACTTTATGACTCACACTTCTTGACACTGCATGTCATGAAGATGTGAAGATCGTTTTAAACTGATTTGGAGTTATTTTCAGATCTGGGATCCATTTGAATTAATGTATTTTTGTCTTAAACTATTTTTGAGGAGGATCTATAAAAACAGAGGATCGCTCCTAAGAAACATTGGTTATGTTATGCTATGAGATACATTTCTGCTAATACAATCTGCTTATGCGTTATGTTACTTCGCTGTTATATGATTTGAGTTATTTTTCTAAGTAAATGGAGCGTGAAGTATGAACAGTGTTTGCGTAGAATGATCTGAGTAGTTCTGGTTTTTCCTTTCGGCGATTGCACCTCTTGGTTGGGCCCACCAACAGGTTCAAGCCGTTGCTTTTCTCTGTATTAGAGTTAGTTTATTTCAGTATCGTAGGATTTGCATGCATGTTAGCTTATTTGAGTTTGGGAATTAACTTGTTCAGATTCTTTCTTAATTATTCTTCAATTGTATCATTTCCAGCATATTAATATCTTCTACGTTTATGAGTGTTGAAAGCATGATTGATTCCTGTAGAATTTAAAGCATGAACTAGGTTTGCTTTGTTTCTAGTTTTTCAATATGAACGTAAATTAAAGAGAATGTGAGTTTGAATTTACTTTTCTTTGGTTAGGATAGTTAGATTACTCTGCTTTGTTAGGATAGTTATATTGCAATTGAATTAGAGGAAGCTTCCAGTACCAGTAGGGTAAATAGGATATTTCTTTATTTTTCCTGTGGATAGATTTAGACTTATTTTCGATGTTTAGATTAAAAGGATTTTAGGAAATAATCTTTCTATCATGGTTTAGATAGAAACAATGATGATTAGATGTTTAAAGGTAGTGGTAGATAGTCCTGTGAAATCACCTTAGAGTAGAAATAGAAATACCAACACTTAAGCATAGAACTGTTCTCTTTTGATGAATTAAATAGGAGATGATAAGTTTCAGGATAATCATTAGGATTCAGTTTCTAAGAGTGAGATTTTGTTTTCTTCTAAGAATAGTATTTAAATAGGAATTAGAATCTTACCCGCACATGCAGTGTAGCAACTCTAAGTTCACTTACCCTGGTTTGACAATTCTGTGTTTTCAGGTCATTAAAATCTTTAATATATCAACCTAACAAAAACCTCTACTAGCTTTGTTGTTTCTGGGTCTGTCACTTCATTAACAATGTGGATGGCTTCATCTAGTGGGATTTTGGTGAAGAGGGAGACAACATCGAAGATAATAAGGATGTCCTTGGGTTTTATTTTCTCATTCTTGGCGATTTTGATGAAATCATTAGAGTCCTTAATGAAGGAGTCTGTATGACCTACTAGGGGGCTAAGGATTTTTTATACATACTTGGAAAGTTTGTAAGTGGGCGAGCTTATTGTGTTTACTATAGGTCTAAGAGGAGCCCATCTTTGTGAATTTTAGGTAGCCCGTAGATTCTTGGGGTAATCTCACTATTTGGGTGAAGGCGTTTTTTTATTGTTTCATCTAGGTTTGAGTTTTTTCATAGCTATTTTGACGTCTTTCATAACCTTAATAGTAGGTTTACCGAGAAGCTTCGTGTAGCTCCCACATTGAGACATGTGATCAATCATTCTTGTGTTGTAATATTCTTGATTCATTACTACTGTAGCACCACCTTTATCATCCTTGAAGATAGCTAAGCTTGTATTATTTCTAAGGCTTGTGATGTCTTGTCATTCTTCTTTGTTGACATTGCTCTTTTGGGGTTTCTCTCTTCTTAGTATAATGGCACAGTCCTGTCTGACTAGTCCTTTATCCTCATCTGTTAGGTTCTTTATACTTTCTTCTATGCAGCATATCAGGTTATCTACTGGAACGGAGGTGGGTGATATCACAAAATTCAATCATTTATCAAGGACACTCAACTCGGCTCTATCAAGTTCGTGTGAGAAGAGGTTGATCACTTTTTTCGCAATTTTTTTTTCTTTAACTCCTCCGTTATTATTTAATAGTCTTTCCAACTTCTTCTTCCTGGTGAACACCATGTCATTTTATTTATCTACTTTGAGGGATGCTAACGCATCAATTGTTCTCCATAGCTCTGGACTAATAATATGTGTGAGATTTAAGTGTAGTCTGAGCATTGTTTTCGAAAGGTTACCTAGCTCGAATCTGGTCTTTTTTCTCTCATTTTTAACAATGGATAAACCTAACTTGTGAAAAGTAGTGTGATTCCCTTTATTATTCATTCTATGTTCTATGCGGGTGAATTTAGGAAGGACATTGTTATCCCTACAATTTTTTATAAATTGCAGATCTGCTACTCTTTGTTGGATCTTTACTCTGATCTTTAGCATATGACAAATTTCATCCAAAGTCTCCCTACCATATAAGGAATGAATCTGAACAACAAGATTTATGTGGGAGGGATTGTTTGGAGGGTTCAGAGGATCCACAGTATTGATTATTGGAGGTCAATGTTTCCAGTCCATATGAGGATCCATCATTAGAACATCTAAGCCTCGATAAAGATAAACTTGAAGAGCATAGATAAATAATGAACCTACGTGAAGTGGGGAAGTCTAAAGTCTAGGGTTGTCTCTAAAAATCTAGAAGTATTTCAACTTAAAGAGATTAGGGTTTTAATAAATTATTAATCAAATTGTAAGGTTTAAAATTGGTTTAATACAATTTTAATAAATATTTATAATGTCATACTTAGAGAAAATTTTAATTAATGTAATGTAAAGTTATTGTATTAATGTAATGATAATTAATTGACTATTAATTGTATCAAATTATTAATTGTATTAATTTTATTAATGTGATAATTATTAATCTTTATTGATGTAATGTTAAGAATAAAAACAAATTAGTTTATAATTTTTATTTTTCAATTTTCAATTTATTATTATAGGATTAAAGGCGAATTAGAGGGAGGGGTGATTAATACTGCAAGGTTGTTTTTAATTTATAAAAGGGGGGGGTGGGGGGGGTTTACAAAAATCAGGTGTTTGATTGAAAGGACGAGGTGAAATAGATGAACCTAGGTTTTAGGGTTGAAATGTAAATTACCTCGTGCATTTGTCTTGGATGAGAGGAATCCAGTTTTCACTAATTTCTAGGCCATTGTCTATGTTCAAGTTGTTAGTGTGTTTAAGGATTTCAATAAATTCTTTGATTCTATGTTTGAAGAAGTGATCGTCCTTGGCTAAAGTTTTTGTGTCTTCTAGGAGTATGCAGTGTTTGGATGAGAAGGAGTGTTTGGCTAAAGCTGAGGTACGATTACGTTCATTTTTTACATCTTCTCGATCTTCTTTGTGCTGATTAAGGTTGGTTGTCATTGATGTCAACCGTTAAAGAAATCCCCACAACACAAAGGTTTGGGTAATGGACCCAAGACTGTTTTATGTAAATATGACTCATTATTGTCTTGTCATGGTTGATAAGAAATAAATATGGATGAACTCCAAAGTGGTCCCCTTATGGTGAAAGCCCTCATGGGAAGACTCTTTGTGGAGTAAGAGAACCTATGCTTAATTGTGGAATAATGAGATGAAGGACAATGAATTTGTCAGGTAAACTATCCTATATGGATAGTTCTTGTCATTCCATTTTTGGTAGTATGTGGAAAGTCACATAACTCCTCACGGTTAGAGAGTTATGGCCATGAGAAGTTGGAGACCCTAGGTTTGGGCAATGGACCCAAGTTTGTTTGATGGATAAAGATATGAGTTATGATATATTTTCAGATAATACTATTATATATGGATATTAAATGTCATTCCATTTATGGTGGTATGTGGAACGTCACATAACTCCTCACGGTTTGAGAGTTATGGCCTTACGAAGTTGGAGGACCCCCATATGTCATCTAGAAGCAACAAAAAGTCAAAGTAGTCAAAGTGGTTTAAGAGATTTTAAAAGGTAAATAATAAAGTGAAGTAATGAGTGTATTATAATTCAAAGTGAATATAAAATAAATTATTTCAATCATAAATTTAATGGAGAAATTAGAGGTGGGTTAACCCTAAAATAAGGAAAGTCGGGCCAAGTGACCTAGAAAATGTTTTTAAGGAAGCTACTTGGAGAGTATAAATAAGAGGCAAGGCTCTCTCATTTTAATAACACTTGAGATTATTGAATATATATAGGTGTCTGAGGTAACCAAGGATATCTAAGCCAAAATTATGAGGGAAGGTGAAGAAAAGAAGGCCGAAATGCAAGGAAGGATAAATTCTTTTGATGGTGCTTTCTAAGGTATGTTATTTACAGGTCATC
>ML777843.1:1072354-1089611 GCA_009831015.1 Picea engelmannii
TTTACCATTATTTGAGACCTATTCCATTGGATTTATCTCTCCACCCTTATCACTTTCATCCATATAATTTTTAGAAAAAAAATTTGACCCCACCCACCCCTTTTTAGTTCACCCATCCTCATGGCTCATACTCGTAGCCAAGACCTGGAAGCTCTCTTGAACACCATGCAATCTGATTTCCTAGAAACCCAAAAAGAAGTAAAACAACTCAGTGCTACTGTTACCTCCATCAATTCGTCCATCAATGCTACCATAAATACAACCATGCAGTCCTCAATGGAGGAAGTCAAACAAGAACTTACTACCCAGCTTGAATCTATCTTTGCAACACTCTGCACCAAACTGAAGCTCCCTATAGATGACCATTTCTCTGAAGCACATCCAAAGAATGACGACGAAACTCAAGAATGGTGTTCTCCATGTAGATCAAGAATGTTGGCAATGGAGAAAAAATTCACGTCAAGGGTATATTGCTTGGACCCAATTTGTGACTAAGCTTTATGAATGCTTTGACATAGACACCAACCATTTGGGCCATTTGACAAAGTTGAAGCAATCTGGAATAGTAGAAGACTTCATAGCTTCCTTTGAACGCCTGGCTTTTCGAATAGATGGTATGACTGATGATTTATTTCGAGAGTGTTTTATTAGTGGCCTCAAGGAGGAGATTCGAGCCCATGTCCTCATGGCTCGACCCTCGACTTGGGTGGAGGCTACTAAAAGAACTAAAGAAGCACAACAGGTGGTATCATATCAAAACTGCAAACCCTCCTTTATCCCTCGCCCTAAACCCGTCACTCCCCCTAATCCCTCCGCCCCATTAAAAATTCAAAAATTGACCAGGGCTGAAATGGCTGAATGCCAACTCAAAGGACTTTGTTATAATTGTGATGACAAATATTTCCCGGGCCACAAGTGTAAGGAACAAAATCTTTTTATGGCCATCTCTGAGGAAATTTCAGAAGAGGATGTTGAAACTCCCCTTGTGTCTGAGTCACCTGAAATCACTGACATAACCCCTCCCTCAGACCCTGTCCAAGTAGAACCCATCATTTCCCTCAATGCTCTCACTAATTTTTCTGCTCCCTAAACCCTCAAGTTAATCGGTTACAACAAGCATCGAAAGGTCATCATTCTGGTTGATAGTGGAAGCACCCATAATTTTATTCATCACGGCATTGCCCAAGAAACTCATTGCTACATCCATATTTTCAATAATTTCCAAATCATGATTTCCAATGGTGGTTCCATGAAATGTGGAGGGTGCTGTGAAAATGCATGTCTCCAAATCGGTGACTACCACCTAAAAGCCCATATGTTTTCTATCGACATGGGTGGTTGTGACATTGTGTTGGGTGCCAAGTGGCTAAGAACTTTGGGTCCCATTCTCATGGATTTTAAGGCATTAACCATGCAATTCGACAAGAAAGGCCACCAATATAAATTCCAAGGCATCACTGTTGATTCACCTGAGTTCATTAGTTCCCATCACATGGAAAATATGCTCAAGAAAGGTCATTCTGGTGTCATTGCACAACTCCATGCCATTTAAGCAATAAAAACACCCACGGTGCCGCATGACCTCCAAGCTCTCCTTTCTAAACATCAAATGGTAGTTTCCACTCCCCAAGGCCTCCCTTCTTCCCGCAGTGTTCATGATCATTCCATTCCCCTTGTACCCAGAAGCCTTCCTCCCAATATTCATCCATATCGCCACCCCTTCTCACAAAAAAATGAAATTGAGAAAATGGTCCAAGAACTCCTTAATGCAGGTGTTATCCACCCTAGTATGAGCCCTTACTCTTCTCCTGTAGTCATGGTCCTAAAGAAAGAAGGTTCTTGGAGAATGTGTACTAACTTTCGTGCCCTCAAAAAACTAATCATTAAAGACAAATTTCCCATTCATGTCATTGATGACCTCCTGGATGAATTGAGTGGTGCCCAATTCTTTACTAAACTCTATCTTCACTCAGGCTATCACCAGATACATATGAAAGAGGAAGACATTCCCAAGACAACCTTTCACACTCATGAGGGCCACTATGAGTTTTTGGTCATGCCCTTTGGCTTGTGTAATTCTCCCTCCACCTTCCAAAGCCTCATGAATCATGTCTTTTGTCCCTTTCTCGATCATTTTGTCTTAGTTTTCTTTAATGATATCCTCATCTATAGAAAAACCTGGACCAACCATCTTACTCATGTGGATCAAGTTCTCCATCTTCTCTCCCAGCACCAACTTTTCTTGAAATAGTCCAAATGTGCTTTTGGTGCCTCAAAAGTAGAATACTTGGGTCATCTGGTTGGCAAGGATGGCGTCAGGGTGGATCCAAAAAATATTGAAGCTATGAAAGATTGGCTACACCCAAAGACTCTCAAAAGATTGTGTGGATTTCTGGGCTTAGCAGGGTATTATCACAAGTTTGTTAAGAACTGTGGAAAGATTGCAGCACCTCTCACTGCTCTCCTCAAAAGAACTCTTTCAGTTGGACTCCAGCTGCTACTCAAGCTTTTAAAAACTTGAAGACAACCATGTGCACCACTTCGGTTCTGGCCCTTCCTAATTTCACAAAGACCATTGTGTTGGAATGTGATGCCTTAGGGAAAGGAATCAACGCTATCCTTATGAAAGAGGGTCGACCTTTGGCCTTCACCAGCAAGCAACTGTCTGAAAGGAATCTAGGGAAACCCATTTATGAAAAGGAAATGTTGGCTATTCTTCATGTCGTTGAGTTGTGGTGCCCTTATCTCTTGGGGAAACACTTCCAAATCAAGACCGACCATCAAAGCCTCAAGTACTTTCTAGAACAATGCATTTCCTCCCAGGAGCAACAAAAGTGGGTGACTAAGATATTTGGTTATGATTATGAGATCATTTACAAGAAGGGAAAAGACAACGTAGTGGCGGATGTACTGTCCTAAAAATATGAAGAAAAAGGATCTCTTTTTTCTCTTTCCTTCATTGTACCCGATTAGCTCCAAGATGTGCGATAGGAATGGCTTCAAGACCCCAAAAGTTCACATCTGATCCAACAATTGCAAAGCAAGGCTCCAACTCCCCCAGGGTACTCTTGGCTACAGGATGAGCTTCAATACAAAATCCATTTGTATTTAAGTAAACAATCAAATCTTAAATCCATGGTACTTTCTGAGCTTCATGCTACACCCACAGTGGGGCACTCGGGGTTCACAAAAACATATGACAGAGTCAAACATTCTTTTTTGGGGGATGGTATGAAACATGACATCCATAATTTTGTAGTTGAATGTGAGGTGTGTCAACACAACAAGGGAGAAACAGTCAAATCTCTGGGCACACTACAACCGCTTCTGATTCCACCGACTATTTGGAAGGATATCTCTATGGACTTTATTACCGTCTTACCCAAATCAGGGAATAAATCAGTCATAATGGTGGTTGTGGATCGCCTTTCCAAGTTTTCTCATTTTTGCGCTCTTCAACAGCCATTTACTGCATCCATGGTGGCTCAACCTTTCATGAACCAAGTCTTCAAGCTTCATGGCATGCCACACTCTATTGTTTCTGATCATGACCCAATTTTCACAAGCAATTTTTGGCAAGAATTGTTTAAGCTCCAGGGAACCCAATTGCATCTCAGCACATCTTATCATCCCCAGACTAATGGTCAGACGAAAGTTGTCAACAATTGTTTGGAAACTTATCTGAGGTGTTTTGCTTCTGAAAAACATCAGTGGGTTCAATGGCTACCCCTAGCCAAATGGTGGTACAACACTTCCTACCATACAACTACTCGCATGACTCCTTTTGAAGCAGTATATGGATAGAAGCCACATTCAGTTCTCTCATACTTATTGGGTACCTCGAAGGTCCAGGAGGTTGACCAAACACTTATATTTCGAGAGGATATTATTCATACCCTTAAAGAGAACTTGGTCATGGCACAAAATCGCATGAAGAAACAAGCAGATCAAGGTCGCTCTGAACGTCAATTTGCAGAAGGGGATCAGGTGTTTCTACAACTGAAACCATACAAGCAAACTTCCCTCAAGGCCAAGCATTGTCAGAAGCTAGTGCCCAAATTTTATGGTCCTTATACAGTTCTCAAACATGTGGGACAAGTCTCATATTAGTTATCTCTACCCAGTCAGTCAAAGCTACATCCAGTTTTCCATGTTTCATACTTAAAGAAGGTGATTGGAACTCAGTGCCAAATTCAAACCAACCTTAATGAGTTAGCTGAAGAAGGATCAATTTGGCTATAGCTAGAAGCCGTTTTGGACTAGCATGAGCGTCGCCTGCATCAACGAACCATCAAGGAAGTGCTAGTCCAGTGGAAAGATATGAATCCAGTAGATGCCACTTGGGAACCAGCTACCATTCTGCAACAGTTTCCTCATCTTAAGCCTTGAGGACAAGGTTGTTTTTAAGGGGGCGGACATGTTAGGGTCCTAACCCACACATAGGTAGATTAATATATTCGGATGTAATAAAGGTCAATATTAATAAGGCCTTTCAATAAAATAGAATAAGGCGGATGTAAGAAGATCTAATAGAAGCTTCCGCTTCTAGAAGGATATTCCTCTAGATGCTTCTCTTGATACACATTTTGTATAAATAAGGGTCGAGGGTATGAAAACCCTAGCTTGGAGATTATTGTAACAGAGAACTGCTCAATTGGCCGTTAACCCCTCGGCGGACTCAACCGGACTTAACAACTTGACGTCACCATAACGAAGATGATCTCCAAGGTCAGGTACTATCCAAGGGTCATGAAACACAGGAAGTTCATGAGGCAAAGTGGAGATCATATTGATGGAAGAAATAGATGAGCATGGAACATTGGGTGGTGGAATGGGGAAAGTACCCATTAACGAAGAGTCCTTGAGAAGGCATACACCGATGTTCTCATAACCCGGTGGGGTTTTAGCGATAAATGGTACGTTTCCAGTACAGGTATCAGAATTGAAGAATGCCAGTTGATCAACCGTGACAACCTTTCCTTAATGAGGGAAATGTACTACATGGAAAAGGGTCGACACAACTGCACGCATGGAATCAATCCAACTGTGGCCAAGCAGAAGATTATAATCAAGGGGAGCGTCAAAGACTTTCACTTCAACTTGTACCGATTTTCCTTCTAATGTGATGGGAAACGAAGGAAGAAGACTGTAGGGCTTAAAACCAGAGCCATTGAAAGTTTTAATAGTGTTCTAGGATTCATTCAAAGAAAGAGATCCAATGGATTTCTAGCAAGCAAGAGACATAACACATGTCGAGGCACCCTCATCGATAACAGTTTGACAAATGTTTTTGTCAGAGACAATCACTTGGATCTGGAATGCGAGTTGAGGGGGTACCCTTGGAATGTGATCTTACAAGTCAAAGATTATTAAATTTGTATTGGTCAGGTCAATTCCACCGATAGCTTTCAACAGTGCCTTCCGTTGTGTGGGACAAGTTTGAAGGACTTCAAAGGCTGACATTGCAGAAGGTGCTTGGGCTAGATCTTCAACAATGTTTTAGTTCTAGGCAGCACGAGCATGAAGATTGAAAGTTGATTTCCAAACGACGCCCTTTGGGGGGGGTCATAGAACTATGTCGAGGCTCGTTCATTTGAGATGAAGAGGACCGTTGGTAGGTGTAGTCGTGGGAGAGGGTTGTACCAAAGAAGGGGCTAAATCGTCAACCTTCTCCTTCGAGGGAGAATAATCTTTGGCTTGAGTAGTGAGTGCAACATTACTCTGATTAGAATCGCCAGTACACATCAAAACATAGGAAGTGGTAGAAGATGAGGGTTGATCATGGATGACCAACTAAGCCTGTTGTTGAGAGGGGAAGGGTTGGGACAAGATAGCCGGTGCAGGTGGTTTTGGAGCTCCTTGAAGGAACTTAGTGACCTCAGCACGTCGTGGACAATCCTTTGTGTAGTGATCATCACCACAGATAAGGCAAAGGTATCGTGGTTTGCGCTTATCCCGATTGTCAATAGGGGTAGTTTTGGTTTGCTCTACTTGAGAATTATTTTTTCCCTCCTTATTCTTACCTCTCCCCTTTTTAGATTTGTTTTTACCGGCTAGGGTAGATTGAACTGCATTTACCTCAAAAGTCTCATCGGTGGGAGGGGCAGGAGACGAAGCATTTTGAACATTAGAAGAAGCATATTTAGGGTTTGTGCTTGAAATGAATTGTGGTTGGGCTTGGGAAGAGCCAATCACACCGTCATCTACATGTGAGGCAGTTGGAGTAGTTGAAGTGTTGGAAGTATTAGGACGAGGTAATTCAGGTAGTAAATCGTAAAGGGTTCCTATTTGTGAATAAACGAGGTCAAGATATTGAGCACGACTTATAGCCTGCTCTTTTGTGATGACGCCACCCATGGCAATGTCCTTACCGATGTCATTCACAAAGGATTTTGTGAACCACTCTTCCAACAACTAATCAGGGAGCTCAAGTTTAATGATACGTCGTCTCCTTCTCCACTCATGGATGTGATCAGATATATGAGTGCCTTTGTTCTATTTGAAGGAAGTCAAAATATTGGTCCCCGTGTCATAACGGATCGGTAACTGGTAATGCGTAAGGAAATCCATAGCTAGGGTGTTGAAGTCATAGAAGAAACCTCATGGCAATTCGATATACCACTTCGCAGTAGAACCTGTAAGGGTTCGTTGAAAAAGATGTAAACAAATAGAGTCATCCATCAATGAGTTGGATGAGCACCAAAGGTGAAAAGTCATAACGTGATTGTTTGGGTCCTCTCCTGCTTTGTTGTCAAATATAGGAATGTCTAATGGAAGTTTGGCGGGTATAACAGGCCATTGGGGAGAGTGAATAATAGGATCATTTAAAATCCTTGACAAATCCGGAAGATCCAAAGTGGCGAGAAAGGGTAATTGTCGATTCACCTATGGGTACTGGTGGATTTAGGGAGGAAGCCCTGTCAGCAAACCAGTAGGACCATAAGCAGTTTACATATAATGTGAAGACCCAGGAATATTCGGTGGTGGTTGGAGAGGATAGTAGCTCATAGGAGTATACCCTAGAACAAGGGCTTGATTTTGAGCATTCGCCCCCCAAATGGGATTGAACGAACCTGGATATGGTTGGCCCATACTAGTGGGTATTACGGACATAGTTGGAAACTACTGCCCCCCAGTCATTTGAGGAGGAGTTTGTATCAACTGATTCCAATACTGGGCCAAGGAAGGAGGTATGTTTTGCACATAAGGTGGGGTTGGTCCTTCCATCGAAGGTGGTGTTCCAATTGGGGGAAAAGTTCCAATTGGGATTTTCCCACTGAGAGGGGGTTGTGTCATACCACCTTGGTAAAATTGTCCACCAACCAGAAACTAGTAATTTGGAGTGAATGACGGAATAGTGCCACTACGATTAGGATTGCCAGTAGAAGACAAAGAAGGTCCTCCAAATGAAAATTGAGGGAGTGTTTGAACAAAACCGGGAAGAAAGTGCCCAAAAGAAAAAGGACCACCAGGAGAGCCGGATGGAGTTTGTGCAGGAGTAGGAATGGAAGTATTCAATGCACGGTATCCAGTTGGTAGTGTCAGAATGATGTTGGGCATTCACGGTGTGTTTATGGGAGCAAGACTAACCGCAGTAAACTTGGTTGGAACACTCGAACTAGCTGTGAGATGGGCCAGTTCGGCAGGGATGGTAAAGTGATAAGTGGTAGTCACCGGTACTGTCACTGTACTAGAGATTTCAGAAATCACGGGTGGGTTAATTTCAGAATTGACAGGTGAACCTGGACCAAAAAGGTCCCGTCGAAAAAATCCTGTAGAAAAAAAATGATCTTGGTCCCCAAGTCCAGTCAGAGATCCAAAATACACAACAATTAAGTCTCCAAAAGAGTTTTCTCGCATAAAACATCTCTCAGAATTGGGGTGAAGTCGAAATTCCTCTCGAGTATTTGTAATTCGAAAATGTTCTAGAGAGTCAGTGCGTACCACTTGTGGTGTGGTGACGATTGGGACTTCACTTTGCTGAGGAGAGCCTTCAGGTGTACTTGTAGTCAAGGGTTGACAACCTTCTAGATGTTCTGGATATAAACCATGCATTCTATGTGAATGACGCGAAGGAGCTATTGTAAACAAGTGACAAACTTCATGAAGAAAATCCTATGGTCAACTTCGAGTAACAAACAACACGCGCTAGTAAACAAAATCTATGAAGCAACACCAAGCAAACAACACCTTCTAATTTCGAAGCCACTAGTTGGTAATGAAATCCAACGTCACAACAATGAGACGAGAAGGGGTTGGGATAGGTTGGAAAAGTTATGATGACGACCTTCTTAATGGACTTACACCCTGGTGCAAGCTCCCACACATAATCGTGGGTATACACTCCAAGGAGCCCGAGTGAGTTTGGTCAACATCAATTCCAGGTACCATGAAGACTTTTCCCTTCACAGTCATCTTGTGTAAGAACCTAGAAAGATAGGCCACTAAGGTAACCACCAACAACAATAAATCTTGGGGGGACAGTCGATAGTCCGATCCACATGCAAGGGCAGGGTATCTAGCATGAAATCAACTCAAAAGGCTTCCTCTCATTATTGTGGGTATACCTCTACGTGATCCTCGTAATACATCCAATCTCTACACTGATATCAACAAAGCAGGGTGAGTAACTCTGTCAACATCAATTCGACCTCGTGCTTGACCCTTGTGTGAGAAGGGCTTCCCAGGACAAGATGTTGCAAATGGAATTTAACACTCCCTAACACAATATGCTATTGTGTGTTTTATGCTTTTGGAGAGTGTATCTCTCTTCCTACTCCAAAGTGCTAGCCTAGATAAATGTTGGTGTAATAGAGCCCTAGTGCTACCCATGATTTTGTTCATCATGATGATGTATTGATGATGGTGTACTCAGGCTCTTCACAAGAAATTTCTCCTGAGAAAAAGTTGTTTTCATCTCTTCCAGAAAACTCATTTTTGAAGACTATTTGCAGGCTACTAGTATATTTGACTGCGAGAATGCATGATTCTCGTAGGCTGCCTTAAGCCAAGGTGCGAGAAGTTCACACTGTGTTGAACTGATAGGGTGCGAACTCTTTATAAAGCAAGGAAAAAGATGAATTATCGATGCTTCTAGAAGGGAATCTTCTAGAAGGATGAGATGGCATTCGAATGGTTATCCTAGTACTAGATTCCCTGATATTTTGGGATCATTCTTATCCAAGTAAATAATTCGTTCTCTCCTATATATTGAGGGAATTCTCATGGAAAAGGTGAAGCAAGATTCATTGGAGAATTGGTGAAAGAATTGTGTGAAGGATGAAGCTACAACAACTTGGAGACTCTAGCAAGTTTATCCAAAAGAGTTGATCTTCTTCATGCAAGTGAACAAGTGTGTGTGTCAGAGCCAAGGGCCATTGAAAGGAAGTTTGTGACATCAAGGCTCAGGTTGTAATCTTTACTTTCCATTAATATGATACAGTAATATGTCCCTTTCCCCTAAAGTTAATTCCACTTTATTGTATAACTCCTTGATCATATACATAGATTGACTGTTGAATAGATTGTGCTTTCTTCACTTTGGTTGGTTTGTGTTGTCTTGGTCTTGGCTGCACGAGAGCACTGGAGTGAAGCAGGAGCAAAAAATACTATAGGAAGCGATAATAAGGTATGTTATTTTTTCTGGCCTCTTATTTAATTCAATGGTTAGAATCTAGGGAAAGAGTCATGTTCTGTCTTGCTTTGTTCTAGATCCAGGTGGATCTAGAGAGATCGGTTTGTGTCTGCACTTACAGATTTATCCAATAACAAAATTGGTGACTCCACTGGGGACACAATCCCATTTTCTTTGTGGATTTTGGTTTTTTTCTGTGGCCATTTTCTCTGGTTTTACTTTTCTCCTGTCCTATCAATCTCTGAGTCTTCAGGATATCCTGATAGACCCTCTGGGTCTAGAGGACTTTTTCAATTTTGCTTCACTTTCAAAAATTTTGATTATGCTCAGGAATTCTCACACTATACTTCATTGCAGCCTGTGAGAATAGGTAGAGTTTTCACTCTGCCTTTAGGTTTTAGTGCAAGGTTCCCACACCCTGCTCAAGGGTCACCTGCGAGAATCTGTGATTCTCGCACTGTGTAGTATTGCCTGCCTGCGAACTCAATTTTTCAAAAATTTGGATTTGAGTTTTAGTATTTTCAACTGCCCAGATCAGTTTGATTGCCTCATAAGCATTTCTTGGACCATAGATTGATATCTTTCTGGTCTTTGTTTGCATGCATGAACAGTTTTACGATTTCAAGGCTTTTCTTGTCATTTTTGGCTTGACTTTCGTTTCTTGACTTTTCTTGGCAAAACCATTTTCTATGACTTCAGATTCTGAGTGTGTTTGATTAGTTAAGAACCAGTGATAGGTTGAAAGTTGAGTGCTTGGTTTTTCTCATTTTCTTATTGGTTTGAAGGATCATTTTCTTTTTCATTTGAGAAGACTAAATTGGTTTGCTCTTTATTTTTGCTTTCATTGAAAGAGTGGATTGGGTTATTTGCTTATTCATTTTGTTTTTGATTTTTTGTACTCTCGCTGTCATAGTGTGGGTCCTTTTTGAAAAGTGAACAAAAAGTTTCTCTTTCAAAACATTCTTTTCATTTTAGAAAACATTGAAAATCAAATTATTGAGATTGTTGAAGTATTTGAACAAGACACAATAGAGAATTTTCATTTGATAAGTGATTGTTTGCATTGGCATTTCAAAGGAAATTTTGCATTGTAATTCAAGGTTGATCTTGAAAACTTTCTCTCTCTCTCATACATAGGATTCATTGAACGAAACATGATATATTTCATTCTCATCCTTGCATTGTTGGGTCAGAGTCATACAACATACGTTTCACTTTCGTTTCCTTTGAGTAGACAACGACTTTTAATAACATTGCATAATCATAAAATTTATCTAGTAACTCTTTTCTAGGGCTCTTTACATCGACATTTAGCTAGGCTAGCACTTTGGAGTAGGAAGAGAGATACACTCTCCAAAAGCACAAAACACACAATAGCATCTTGTGTTAGGGAGTGTTAAATTCCATTTGCAACATCTTGTCCTGGGAAGCCCTTCTCACTCAAGGGTCAAGCACGAGGTCGCATTGATATTGACAGAGTTACTCACCCTACTTTGTTGATATCAGTGTAGAGATTGCACATATTACAGAGATCACTCAGAGGTATACCCACAATGATGAGTGGAAGCCTTTTGAGTTGATTATGGGCTAGATACCCTGCCCTTGCATGTGGATCGGACTATCGACTGTCCCCCCAGGATTTATTGTAGTTGGTGGTGACCTTAGTGGCCTTTCTCTCTAGGTTCTTACCCAAGGTGACTGTGGAGGGGAAAGTCTTCACGGTACCTGGAATTGACGTTGACCAAACTCACTCGGGCTCCTTGGAGGGTATACCCACGATTATGTGTGGGAGCTTGCACCAGGGTGTAAGTCTGTTAAGCAGGTCATCAATGTAGATTTTCCACCCTAGCCCTGCCCCTTCTCATCTCGTTGTTGCGACATTGGATTTCATCACCAACTAGTGGCTTCGAAATTAGAAGGTCTTGTTTGCCTAGTGATTGCTTCCTAGATTTTGTTTACTAGCGCGTGTTGTTTGTTTCTCAAAGTTGACCACAGGATTTTCTTCGTGAAGTTTGTCACTCGTTTACAATAGATCCTCCACGTCATTCACGTAGAATGCATAGTTTATCTCCAGAGCATCTAGACAGTTCTCAACCATTGCCTACAAGTACACCTAAGGGCTCTCCTTAGCAAAGTGAAGCTACAATCATCACCACACCACAAGTGGAACAAACTGACTCTCTAGAACCTTTCTGAATTACCAATACTCGAGAGGACTTTCGACTTCACCTTGGTTCTGAGCGACCATTTATGCGACTGAATTCTTCCGGAGAATTAGTTGTTACATCTTCTGGATCACCCGTTGGGCCTTTTCCCAGCATAGAAGACCAAGATCCTTTTTGGTATATAGGTGTTTTTTCGAAGGGACCTTTTTGGTCCTAGTTCACCCGTGATTTCTGAAATTAACCCTCCTGTGATTTTTGAGATCTCTAATCTTGAGACAGTACCATTGACTACCAGTTATCACTTTACTGTCCCTGCCGAAATGGCCCATCTAACGAATACTATGAGTGTCCCAACCAGGTTCACAGCGACTGGTCTTGCTCCTATAAACACGCAGCGAATGCTCAATGTCACTCTGACACTACCACCTGAATACCGTGCGTTGAATACTTCTATTCCAACACCTCCGCAAACTCCATCCGGTTCTCCAGGTGGACCTTCTCTTCCTGGGCACCCTATTCCCAGTTTTATTCCGACACTCCCTCAATTTCCTACTGGAAATCCTACTCCTAGTGGCACTATCCCATCCATTACACCAAACTTGCAGATTCCCGTTGGTGGACAAGGTGGTATGATTCAACTTCCTCTTACCGGACACATTCCAATTACAACACAACCTTCAATTGGAACACAACTTCCAATTGGAACACCACCTACGATAGGGGGACCAACCCCACCTTTTGGACAAAATATACCTCCCTCTTTGGCCCAGTATTGGAATTAGATGATACATAATCCTCCTCAAACGACTAGGGGGTAGCAGTTGCATGTGCCTACTATAAGCCAACCATATCTAGGTATAACCAATCCTATTTGGGGTACAAATGCTCAAACTCATGTCCCCGCTCAAGGTTACAATCCCTCGAGATACTATCCTCTCCAACCGCCACCGAATCTGCCTGGGTCTTCCCATTATGCGCAGACTGCTTACGTTCCTACTGGTTTGCCGAAAGGTCTTCCACCCCAAAGCCACCAGTACCCGTAGGTTAATCGATAGTTACCTTTTCTTGCTACTTTGGATTTGTCGTATTTGTCTAGGATTTTAAATGATCCTATTCGTCACTCTCCCCAATGGCTTGTTATTCCATCCAAGCTTCCATCGAACATTCCTAAATTCGACGGTAAAGTGGGAGAGGACCCAAACAATCATGTTATGACTTTTCACTTATGGTGTTCATCCAACTCATTGATGGATAACTCTATTCGTTTACGTATTTTTCAACGAACCCTTACCGGTTCTACTGCGAAGTGGTACATCGAATTACCATGAAGTTTCTTCTTTGATTTTAACACCCTAGCTATGGCTATCCTTATGCATTACCAATTACCAATCCGTTATGATACCAAGACTAAGATTTTGACTTCCTTCAAACAGACTAAAGGCACTCATATATCGGATCATATCCATGAGTGGTGAAGTAGACGGCGTCTCATTAAACTTGATCTCCTCGATCAGTTACTGGCAGAATGGTTTACAAAATCATTTGTGAATGAAATTGGTAAGGACATTACCATGGGTGGCGTTGTCACAGAAGAGTAGACTATAATTCATGCTCAATATCTTGATCTCGTTTATTCACAAATGGGAACTCTTTATGGTTTACTACCTGATTTACCTCATCCTAATGCTTCCAGCACTTCAACTACTCCAGTTGCCTTGCATGCGGCTGATGGTGTGATTGGTATTGCTCAAACTCAATCACATTCTGTTTGAAGCACAAACCCTAAATCTTCTTCTTCTAATGTTCAAAATGCTCTGTCTCCTGCCACTCCCACCAGCAAGACTTCTAAGGTAAATGTTGTCCAATCTACCCCAGCCGATAAAAACAAATCTAAAAAAGGGAGAGGTAAGAATAAGGAGGGAAAAAATAATAATCAAGCAGAGAAAACTAAAATCACTCCTATTGATGATCGGGATAAGCGTAAACCACGATACCCTTTCCTTATTTGCGATGATGATCACTACACGAAGGATTGTCCACGACGTTCCGAGGTCACTAAGTTCCTTCAAGGAGATCCAAAACCACCTGCACCGACTGTCTTGTCCCAACCCTTCCTGTCTCAACAACAGGCTCAGTTGGTCATTCACAACCAACCCTCCTCTTCTATGACATCATATGTTTTGATGTGCACTGGTGATTCTAAGAAAAACAATGTTGCACTCACTACTCGAGCCAAATATTATTCTCCATCTAAGGAGAAGGTTGACGATTTACCTCCTTCGTTGGTCCCACCCTCTCCCGCAACTCCACCTACTAACGGTCCTCTTCATCTTGAACGACCAAGCCTTGATACAGTTATGTGACCACCCCCAATAGGTGTCGTATGGAAATCGTCTTTCAATCCTCATGTTCGTGCAGCCCAGAACTACAACATTGTTGAAGATCTGGCCCAGGCACCTTCAATGATGTCATCCCTTGAAGTCCTTCAGTCTTGTCCTGCACAACGGAAGGCACTGTTGAAAGCTATAGGTGGAATTGACCCGGTAGATATGAATTTAATAGTCTTTGACTTGGAAGATCACATTCCAAGGTTACCTCCTCAACTCATGTTTCAAATACAAGTGGTTGTCTCCGACAAAAAAATTTGTTGAACCATTATTGACGAGGGTGCCTCGACGTGTGTTATGTCTCTTGCTTGTTGGAAATCCATTGGCTCTCCTCCTTTGAATGAATCCCATAACACTCTTAAAGCCTTCAATGGCTCCGGTTTTAATCCCTATGGTGTTCTTCCTTCGTTTCCAATCACGTTAGAAGGTAAAACGGTCCAAGTCAAACTGGAAGTCTTTGAGTCTCCCCTTAATTATAATATTTATCTTGGCCGTAGCTGGATCGATTCCATGAGCACCGTTGTGTCAACACTTTTCCATGTAGTACGTTTCCCTCATCAAGGAAAGGTTGTTACGGTTGACCAACTGGCCTTCTTTAATTCTGATACCCGTACTGGCAACGTGTCATTTATTTCTACAACCCCACTGGGTTATGAGAATGTTGGTGTAGGCCTTTTAAAGGACTCCTCGTTAATGGGCACTTTTCCCATTCCACCGCCCGATGTTCCATGCTCATCAGTTGCTTCAATCAACATGATCTCCATCGTGCCTCACGAACTTCCTGCATCTCATGACCCATAGATTATCCCTGACCCTGGAGATCATCTTCGTTTCGGCGACACAATGTTGTTAAGTCCGGTTGAATCCCCCTACCAGGCCATTCAATCAGAAACACCTTCTACTCCCTCTCTTGATGAGTTGTCTCCCGATCATTTTCATGTTATTTTTGCCACTTATGGGATGATCATGTTTGTTGTTGGGTATTCTACCCTACGGACCAATAAGCTAGGGCTTTAAGCTCATACGTAGATCATGACCCTCAAGACTTAACTTTTAACCTTCTACCCGAATCTAAAACCCCTTTTTCACATGCACACAAGAGAAGAATGAACCAACCTTTTTTCGACGGTTGAAGTAGATCCTCCGTTGAGCTTCTTATCTCCTTGCTGCTGCTGCTCCTTCCAAAAGATTCCCTGTAATCAAGACAAGACTATCCATGCATGCTACTTATCTATTCTAAGGTTAGAGATAAAAACACAAATCAAATAACATAGATAAGACTCATGTATTCGGGACGGGAAAAGTATCTTTTTATTAACTTCAATATGAATCAACTTACAATGATTTCTGAGGCCGGTCACCGTTCCACGATCCCGATCCTGGGCTCTTCCTCTTCTTTTTTTTCCTCCAACTGCTGCTTCTTGAGTTTCTCCTAAAGCTTGAGGCAAGGCTAAAGGGTTGGGACAAAAATGGCTTGGCAATTTGGCAGAGTTTCTTTTCTATGATTTTCCTCCTTTGAATAGTACCCCTACCCCTCCTTTTATAGGCTAGAAGGAGCTAGGGTTTTTGGCGAACTCTTGGCCATGCATGGCTTGGAGTTCCAGTTAGCTGACAAAAAGCCTCGTGTCCCGGCGGAAACTTTCCTGATTTTTTGCTTTGTTAGGTACCCGCGGGCTGTTTCGGGCTAGCCCACGGATGCCCGCGTGCAGTAAAAGGACAGCAAGCGGTTGCCCGCGCCCAGTGAGAAGTTAGGGCGCGGGTTGCTTGTTTTAGAATGTTTTTTGAGGATTTGTTCAGCATGGCTTTGGCTAGAAAGAGGCATGAGTTGGCCAGATGCCGGGTAAACCTGTATGGTGCATTTTAGGGTTATAACAGATGCCCCCTAATGTGTGAGGTCATAAGAGCATCTGATGGCCGAAATACATTACCAATTATTTACCAATCTGTACTGATACATTGAATAAGTGAGCCCAGGAAGCAGGAATCGGGAAGTGCCGTCTGCAAAAAATATCAAATGTCTCACCGAGGCGGGCATACCCATGCTCGGGATAAATCAGAACGCATGGCTACCAATCAAATACACTGTAGATCCATGTCAAATAACTATAAAGAGTAGCCGCGAACTGTAACAACCATGATTTCATTTAAGCTACTATAAATTACAACAGAGCGGAATTTTTAAAGAACAAAAAAAAACTAAAAAATTTGCTTATTCCTGCATATTCATTCCCAAAATTTTATAAATAAAATAACATTTTTACATAACGCACTTTGCATAACAAGTTAAATCTACCTAATAATTTGCATAAAAGTTAAAATTGAGTAAACACTTCACAATTTGGAAAATACCTGTCACTGATGCTAAGCTTGCATTGCAGCTTGAATAATCCTCGCTTGAACCAGCTTGAATCCTCGCTTGAACACCCCCAAAACCGGCCACCCTGCTGACCAGTGCGCCTGGCCCTAGGACATCTACGGATGTCCTAGCCCTCCGTGCCCAAACCTCTCAGCCACGGTGTGCACGGTAAATCCCCACTGCTCAATCAGTCCCCCAAGCTCCCCCCAAAGTCTCCTCTCGTAAAACCCTGAATGAATGAGAATCCCCTCAAAATCCATACTCCCCTTCCTTATGCCTCCATCCTCCTCTCGAACCTTTCCCCTTCACCAAACCTTATCCAAACATTTAAAACCTTATCCCTTCATTTAGTTCATATTTATTACCTTATCTTTTAATTAATGTCCCCTTTAACGTGTGGGTTACGTTATCCCTCGTGGGATACGTAACCCCTTTACCTTATTTATGTTTTTATTTATTTATTTTATCTTTTTCCTTTTAATTCATAATTAATCAATTAATTTAATTAATGATCAATTAATCACTAATCCTTAATTTAATAATTAATCATTTAATATCTTATTTAATAATCCCTCATTCATTTAACCCTTACTCAAGGAGTTAATCATACTTCAACCAAGTATAATCACAATAATTAATTAATAACTTATAATCAATTTATATATTAATTATAATTAGCCAATGTTTAGGTTTATTTATGAATTTATTCCTAGTA